>JBAMJV010012022.1:0-21476 GCA_037951105.1 Echinarachnius parma
CTTCGAGAATGTATTCTAATCTTCAAATTTCGCGAATATTTAATGAAAACATCCCCTATTAATGATTTCCGCGACAATAAAATGTTCGCGATTGTATGATAAAAAAAAAACCTTTTTACGCAATATTCTTAACAATCATGCGTTCACATTGTCCAAGTCTAGTGACACTACAAGGATGTATCCTTGTTATCATTATTATCATCCTCAACATCATCATTAACATAATTATAAGATGTGGAAGTAATATTATATGTAGCAATACTACCATGCACATAAAACAAACATGTACAATTTAATACCATCAAAGTCATGCTTGAAAAATAGTTGGACGAGACGAGCGTTTATCAATGAATCTAAAAAGAAAATGTTTATAATTGTGACTGCAATTACAGAGTATAACGAATATTTACTATAATGATATTGATGCTTTTATGAACCATAAAATAACACCCACCACATCTGATCCAGAGCTATTTTGAACCGTGACAAAGGTCACACCATCAATGCTGTAGGTGACCATGTAACTCGTCAGCATTGGTCATTATCCTGACGTCCTTGTGTTGCCAAGGCCACGACTTCATATGTAGAACCGAGATCAACCTGAAAAGGGGGAGACAATCTTGATCAACTCAAATGAATCTGATGAGTAATAATAATTATAATAATGGTGGCTACTTATATAGCGCACGTTCCGTCTTTTGACGCCTGCGGCGCATCACTATTATTACCCCAATTAATTCAACATATTCTTTACAAAGATAATAAAAAAACACGATTCAAAACAGGTCAATAATACTAAGTCTTGCATACTTGCAGGCCCGTAGACAGGGGATGCCCAGTGCGCAGCACCCCCCCCCCCCCCCAAAAAAAAAAAGAAGAAGAAAATAAGAGAAAACAAAAGAAAAATTAAACAAAGTAACATAAAAAAAAAAAAAAAAAAATTAAACAAAATAAAATTAGTTACAATCAGAAAGGTCCACTTTTCATAGGTCTTGACAATCTAAACCAGTGGTTTTGGCCTCTACAATTTCGCGATGGATAACTCCCCCCCCCCATCCCCCTCCTCTAAAAATCCTGGCTACGGGCATAACTTGTAGTGTAACGTGAACAAACTTATGAACAATATTCACGTGTATTATGCTGACTTCTACAGGATTCGTATAGTATTATCAATTAGTAGAAATTCTAACCTGGATCCATTGGTTTGCGTCCACTTATGCGGGAGCACCATGCTCCCGTATCTCCATCAGCAGAACAAACACAATTCAATCGTGCCCGTCTAGGTCCATGCTGCTCACTGTACTTGCTCGATGCGGACAGACTCGAATCAGGGATGGTATAAGACTCAAGTCCAAGGGGAAAATCTGTAAAATAACAAGACATTGACTTGCTTTTGGTAGCCTTGGTAACGTGAATATGAACGTTTTGTTATATAACGAATGATTATACAGGGTGGCCCAGAAATAACGGAACGGGGCACTTCCCAAAATAAAGTAACAAAATGAACATGTCCATCGGATAGGGTGTCCTTTCCAATGAACAGCAATACCAAGAAAAGTAATTTTGGACGTGTAGTTTTTGTTTTAGGGCGCTTTGAGTGAGACCATGTCGGGTCCCTATTTTTGTCATTTTTTACCAAGTCAGTGCCTGATAAATGAGACTTATTGCCCTACATACCACTGAACACACGAGTATTCCGCGCGGCATTGTTAGTGTGCATTCAGCTGTGTGCCGAGCGGTGCCGAGAGAATGGACATACTTATGGCGGGCAGTAGTCTCAAATATCAGACACTGACTTGGTAAAAATTGACAAAAATAGGAACCTGACACGGTCTCACTCAAAGCGCCCTAAAACAAAAACTACACGTATAAAATTACTTTTCTTGGTATTGCTGTTCATTGGAAAGGACACCCTATCCGATGGACATGTTCATTTTGTTGCTTTATTTTGGGAAGTGCCCCGTTCCGTTATTTCTGGGCCACCCTGTATAAGTATACTACTCTGCTTTATGATACTCTTTGACAATTTGACATTTTCCATGGTGCTAACGCAAACTACTTTGTATTTTGTTATCATCAAATTAAGTGCACAAATGCGAAAAACAAATTGTATTTGTAACATGAGGCATTCGAATAACAGGTCACTGTTGTTGACTTCTATTATCATTTTCATCGATATGAAATTAATATTTAAAGGGGTAGTTCAGTTTTGGTATAGAGGGCGCTGCACAAAATATTCGTTGTGAGATAATGAAAGATTAAGTGTAAAATCTGAACGAGCATACAATTTTAATGGCAGAATAAACTTTATTTGATAGAAATCGGTTCAGAAACGGCTAAAATATCAATAACATATATAAAATCATAATAAATTTAGGGCCCAGATTTACTCGAAGATTTGTTTAAACATTTAAAAAATGCTTACACTTTTCCCACAATTTTCAAAAGAGGTTTTTAAATAGTTGTTGGTGATCTCTCTATTTAATCATTACAAAAACAAAACATCACATGAACAATTTTGTATGAAAAATGCTTGAAGCCAATGCTTTTCTTCTGTTTAAATGGCTCTTTTTGAATGATAACAAGAGTTAGTAATTTTCTATACATTTCGAGCATGGTGGAGTTATAACTATTAGTTTGTAATGTCATTGTGCAGGTTTTGGTTAAACTAAAGCTGAAGCCTTACCAAAACTGTACTACCCCTTTAACATAATTGTATATTGTGCTTATTATACTTTCATAAACCAAACGTCAAGTAAATAAATTAGTTACCTTTAATGTGGCCGTTTCCGTAAAGCTCCATTCTCATGCTGATCTCCCCTTCCCAGGTGACTGGATGCACAGTCACGAATCGGCACACTAGTGGGGCGGGGAAGGCGTTCCGAACTACAGTATCTCTATCAGAATTGCCTGAAAAGACCTATAAATGGACGGACAAAAAACTATTAAAGGGATCTAGTAACGTTGTCAAAATCCTCGAAACCTAATCTGAAGTATAGCGGCCATACACTGTTGTATTAGTACTGACAATAGAAGCATGGGACAGGCTTCGTTTTTTTCTAATTTCCCTTTCGTTACAAAGAGTTACGATTGAGGTGTACTGATGTTAAACTATTCATTGGATAGTCGTGAACGTGTGCAAAGTCAGTGCATATAGTCACTGTTAGAGAATATCAATTTTGCTCATACTCAGCCTTTTAACGTATAATTCAATTGCAATGCTCACACAATACCCACTGGACACATCATATAACAACAATAAACATTGTATCAACCATTCATCAATATTTACACATGTCAACAAAGTTACTAAATAACATAGAAGCCTAGAAGCCTATTGGGCAATTCCACGCCAAAGTGGACATTTGACCACAAATTTTACAAGCATTTTTATGATATAAATTTGGTTTCAAATCAAAGCTTAAATTCTATATTTTTGGAATTCAATGAGAAAATTGTAGTTTTACATAATTTTAGTTGTTTTTTTATAATAACTTTATAACCATAATTGAACCCCACAAATTTGACATTTTTGTGAAAAAGTGTTTTGATCCTGTGTTTGTTTTATATTTCCCCAGTTAAGCCTAAAAACCATTATTCTGACTCCTGAGATATGACCATTTCGTAAAATAGTAAATTTGTATGATTTATTTGATTTGTTATGCTTCAATGACTCCTTATTTTCAGCCTATGAAAAAGTTGTTAGAGAGCAGACCAATCTTCAGTGCAAAGCAAGTTCAAGTAGGCCTTCCCATTGCTAACAATTGTATTACTGTGTTTCTTCGTTAATTAATAAATAAAACAAAAAAATGTCCTTCCGTTACCATACACATGGTAACAGATGGACAAGGTACCTCATATTACATGACAAAATTTATGTTAAAAAATTGGTCTCTCATATATGAAAACCCAAATAATGAGACAATACCTGCAATGGCCAGCTATCAGTGGCGTAGCGTGGTCAGACTAGTAATTTTCTGTGTTTCAACCAATCAGATTTGTGCATTTAGAACATTTGATCTGGCTCACAGTTGATTTTATCTCTTTCTGCAACAGGGCCCTTGTACCATGATGCCATTTGTCTGGATTTCTATTGTATGGGGATTAGTAGGTCTATTTAACTGTGGTGAGCCAGGGTGTGAATAGGCTCTGATCATGACTTTGAATAGTTTTTAAAAAATATACAATACACCCCTATAGAATTCTTGGACATGGGTGTAGGTCTAAAATAATAACATTTTACATGAAATTTGCAAACTAAAAACAAGGCTGTAGAAAAAAACAGAAATAACATATCTCCAATTCTTTCATATGTTGTAGAAATTATATCAAGCCAAGATTTAAGCCAAAAAAATTATCAAAATTATTTGATCCACGAGCATGACGAGGTAAAACGGAAGGTCAAAATCTAAGGTCAAAGGTTATCGTATCCAAACTCGCTCATGCATGAACACAAATGGCATAAATGGATTGCACATAACATCCCCAGTCCAATGACATCATTACAAAATAAATTGACCCACCGGTTAATGGACAATGGCCATTTGAAAAATGGTGCCCACGCCCATTTCTTACAAAACTCCCCCATAAGAATCGACCATAGCGCCAAAACCATTGAGCGGATTGGGCTAAAACTTAAATATTTGCGCTTTTAAAGGTTGAAATATCATACATATCAAATAGTAGCAAATTTGAAGGGGGCTGTGATGAAAATGTTCACTTTTTTTAAAGGTGATTTGACATGGAATGACCCCTACTGTGTCATATCATACATTATAGTCCATTATGTCCTTCCGTTACCGAACATTGGTCCGCTTTGTGTGAAATACTCAAATATCTACGGACAAATTTTAATCAAAGAACAAGTAAATTCTTCTTAACACTTCAGAGAATGAAATGTGCACACTTAAAATATTTTGTATTATTTAATATCACAGAGTTTTAGTTAAAACTGATTTGATATTAAACAAAACCTTGTCCATTTTGGTGTCCTTCCGTTACCGAACTCATTTGTATGCATATTCAATAATGTGCGGAGATAAAAATATAAAAAAATTATGGGACCTTAAAACTGTATGTTTTGGAAGTATTGTTATCAAAATAGACTGTTCTAACAACACAAGTATTTAAAATTGTCTTTCTTAAAGTTGACAATTTGTGTCTGAGTGTCCTTCCGTTACCATGGATTGACCATGAATAAGAGCCATTGGAGCATGAACTATAGTAAGAAAAAAATAGAAATGTAAATGCTTGTGATGTCAATATGTTATCTATGATACAAACTCATTTTAGACCACAAAAGAGATGTTTCCTTCTCATAAATGGTCTTTAAATTTCAAAATTGATACACCTCGTAACTTCACAGAGATTGGGTCATAACTAACAAACTTTAAAATCCATGTCCATTTTGGCGTCCTTCCGTTACCGGCCTCATTAGTGTCCATATCTAATTTACATAATGCGGTCAAAATTTTAGAAATAGTGGAAATCAAAGGTGTCCCAACAAGGATCAAAGACATGCCATTTAGAATAAAAAAATCAAAAGCAGGATCCTGGAATTATTTGATTTAAGTTCCAAAATTGTGTCTGAATGTCCTTCCGTTACCGTGGAATTGCCCTATTGCATTAACTAGGGCATTAGTCTTTCCAAATCGATGCCACAATTGAAACAAAACGGGGGATGGGGGCAGTGCCAATAAAGGCTATGTGTACTTGTAATTGTTTTTGGAGGAGTACATGAAAGAATAATTGTCGTCAAAAGACGAAACGTACGATTTATACCTAAATAAGCCTCATTATGATAATTGTCATTAGTAATACTACTTATTATTATAATAGACCAACATGATGTCATTAATCTACCAATTCTTTTCTGAGGCACATTATTCTGTACTGTTCATTCTTATTTTAAATTAATATTATCATCATTATATTTATTTGTGTTATAATTATTATTGCCTTTATTGTCAATGTCATGATCATTATCACCATCAGTAGTATTATCACATTATAATGCAGTTATGTACGGTATTCTGTAAAATGTGATATCCATAACATTCACGATTATACAAAAAAGGAAGATGAAGATGAATGTACGGAAATAAAACCCGTGCCAATAAAAACATAAATTAAAGCGCCATAGTAGAGTAGACATGAGATGTACAAATAAACTATTAAATAGCACTGACCACAGATGCTCCAGATGTATTCTGAACCGTGAGAAAGTTCACACCATTCATGCTGTAGGTGACCTTGTAGCTCTTCACCCACTGATCATTATCCTGGCGTCCTTGTGTTGCCAAGGCAACGACCTTAATGGTAGAACCAAGGTCAACCTGAAAACAGCAATAAATCTTATTTATTGTATTGTATGTATACATACTGATGCTGTCGTAATGTTAACCCTATATCGACTGGCAGTATGTGGTGGGGGTTTGTTAGACAAGTCCTTCCTCCCACCACCCGATTTTCGCGATTTCTCCGTAGCAGAAAACTCTCACACCGTGCCCGTTTGTGCATTTGTTTGTTCTTTGTGCATCTGTTGATGCCAAATTGCCCGCGCGTAGCGACTTTTGTTTTGGCGCCCCATTTTACTTTAAATTACCATTTCGTCCACACAAAATTGCACCAGAGGTGGAGTTTACAATTTATCTCAGTGTAAACGCATGTTTCTTTGGGAAGATGCTAAACTCCCTATTTCAAGATGTACAACCGTAATTACAATTTTGAATGCCTTTTGATAGGCATTTACAATGCCACGAAATTAAATAAAATCAATACAAATAAAAACACAACAGAGATACAAACAAAGATATATTATTTTTAAGGAATTTCAAACTCTTATGTATTTCTCGTTTTATCATGGTTTTAAAGGGATAGTTGAGTTTCTTATAAAGAGTACAGTTTGGTCAAGCTGAATTTTAGTAACCAAAACCTGCACCATAACATTACAATCTAATAGTTATAACTCCACCATGCCCGAAAGGTATAACAAAATTACAAACGACTACGTAAAAAGCCTGTTATCATACAAAGAGAGCCGTTAAAACTCGAAAGGGCGCCCTCTAAAAATGCATTGGTATCAACAAAATTTACAAATAAAAAGTGTTTTGTTAAAATAATTAAATAGAGAGTAAGCATTTTTTGGTTAACGGCTGGTTAAAAATTATTGAATTATTGCGGGACTCCACAATAATTACAAATGGTAAAATTTATGGATATTTCAGCCGTCTCGGAACCGCTTTTGATAAAATTGAAATTTATTTTGTCATTAAAATTGTATGCTCTTTAAAATTTACACTCAGTTTTTCATTACCTGTGCTCATTAATTGTACAAAATATAAGCTGAACCCGAAATTAAACTTTTTTTTTAATAGATATTTGCATATCCATACAAACGCTAACAATGAACAAAGTATTACGATGAAAATACTGACATGTATGCTCAAATTTTTACACACAGATTTGTCCTGTTGAGGTATATTTGAATAAATGATAATCTAACCTGGATCCATTGGTTTGTGTCATTAGTGAGTGCAGTCCAGCCTCCCTTCTCTTGACCAGAACTAACCGCATTCAACCTTCCCCGTCTGGCTCCATGACTTCCATCCTTCGCGCTCGATGCGGTCAGACTCGAATCAGGGATTGCATACGACTCAAGTCCAAGGGGATAATCTATTTTTTTTAAATGAAAGAAAAAAAACATGAACCTCGTATGGTTGCAGAAAAAGATACCATCGATTGTAAGTTACAATTCATTGTAAGTCAGAAAATTGTCGCGATTTAACTTATCAGATTTGCGCATTTAGTTACATGATCTGACTTTCAATAAATTGTAACTACATTACAATCGATTGTATATCTTTCATCAGTGTATTATTCGTTGTGCTCGAGAAATGAGCATTCACTTTTTTTTCTTTGTTTTTTTACATAAAAACAACTCCATTATTGTTTTAATCAAGGTCTACAACGATAACACGAAAGTATAATAAGCTACTAGTACTTAAGCACATAGTACATAAATAAATTGTTAAAAACAAGCAACATCATGAACTAATTTAAATTTGAGCTTCAGACTGAGTAAAATACATACATAGTTACATTTACTTAAATAATATTTCCGATTGCAAGGGAATTGATAGTTTTTGCACCTATTGCGATAACAAGGATATACATACAAAACAAGCCTGCTAAAAACTGCTTTTCTTGTCAGGTAATACAAAACAAAGTGTAAAATGTGCATGAGCACACCATTTTAAAGACAGAATCAACTGTAGGTAATCCATATAATGTTCAAAAAACTTAAATATTCAAAAGTATAACCGATTAGGATAAATAGGGCGACCAACCGCTGCTCAATAATTTCAGAAAATTTTCAAAAATCCTACTCATTTGTTCAAATATACAAGAATGGTTTAAATATTATTTTTTTAATGATTTCTATTATTTTTACCTCATCTCATTCACATTTGTGATTAAAAATGGTCGAAACCTGAGGTGTTTTGAGAGCGACCTCTCATGTTAGTGACTGTTTGTTTAATGATTAAAAACAAAAAAGCCCTGATCAATATATGTTCAGGAACAGCTTAAATATTCAACATTACATCGAATTGGAATAAATGTTGGGGGCCAACTTTTATTGAATAGTTTAAGGAAATATTTTAAAGTCCTACACATTTGATCAAACATACAATGGTTTAGACATTGTTTTGAATGATTTCTCTATTGAATAATTGTTTTAACCAAACATCTAATTCGCGTTTGTGATTACAAATGGTAGAAACCTGGTGTTTGGAGGGCGCCATCTCGTGTTAGTGACTGCTTTTTGAATGAAAATCTTAACCTTTTATATTTTTGTACTCACCATCCAAGCATCATCGAATTATCGTTTTCAATTATAACTTAGAAGTGTTAGTCAATAAAATGATGTTTGAACAAAAACAGTTATTTACTATCCTTTTGAAATATTCATATGCACATTTATGTGGGCATGTTTACGAGCAAATAACCAAATAGCCAAAATTGCAGATTCAATACATATTATTTAAATCATTTGCCTAAGTCTAAGATTAATAAAATACAATACCATACCAATAATACACTCGTCTAAACGTACTGACTCCTGAAGTATTCTAGCAATGACAAATACAACTGACATTTTATTTACAGCTTATTTTGATTTTTTGTTTAACCATTCAACACACAGAAATTACACATTGACTCCTGAATATTGTATTCTAGCAATGACAAATGCAACTGACATTTTAATTACAGCTTATTATTATTTTTTTTAAACATTCAACACACAGAAATAACGTATTAAATGCATTCAATGACACTTAAAAGGGCATGTTTACCAGCAAATAACCAAAATTACAGATTCAATACATATTATTTAAATTATTTGCCTAAGTCTAAGATTAATAAAATACATTACCATACAAATTATACACTCGAATAAACGTACTGACATGTGAATACTGTGTTCTAGCAATAAAACATGCAGCTGACTCATTTTATTTACAGATGATTTTAATTTTGGTTTACATTCAACACACAAAAATAACACATTAAATGCATTCAATGACACTTACAGATAAAGTTCCTGTAGCCGGGATTTTACAAGGGGGGGGGGGGGGGGGGGAGTGTATTTTTTAAAAATGGGACCGAGACTACTGTGTGAGTCGTGTAAGCGGATGGGGGGGGGGGGGGGGTGGCAGTCGCCAACAATTTCCACGGCCGAGACCAAGACTATTGGTTTAGGTGTGTGTAAGTAGGGGGGGGGGGGGGGGGGGGTCTACAAGACCGATCGTGGCCCGAGACCACTGGTTTAGATGGCCTAGACCGATAAAAAGTGGACCCAAGACCGATAACTCAACGCACCCCCTCTCTCCCTGGCTACGGGACTGCTTAAGTCATCATTTACCATACGAATTATCAAAAAAACTTTTTTTTGTTTTTTTTGGTGTTAGTTTACACTGAACGAGAAATTATAGTTTAGGATAACAGCGCTTCAAGAAATATATTGTTGTGAGGGAATGAAAAACTATGTGTATAAAATTCAATGGATGAGACATAATCTATTCAAGATAATTGTATATAAGGTATTGAGACTTCGCAATAACAAATTATAAAAACATTTACAAGTTTTAGTCAATAAAATCTGACCAAAAGTGTACTATCACTAAAACATTATATATATTCATACTCAGATTAATGTAGGCATGTTTCCGAGCAAACAATCAACGAACAACAATAACACATCCAATGCATTTAATGAAAAGTATATGCCGAAGTATAATATTATCAAAGTTATCAACGATGTTTTACGTCATCATTTACCATACAAATTGCACACTGGACTAAACGTACTGACTCATAAATATTGTACCCTAGCAATAACAAATGCAACTGACTCATTTTATTTACAGCTTTTTTTTCTTCTTTTGTTGTTGTTAGTTTACACTGAACGAGAAATTATAGTTGAGGATAACAGCGCTTCAAGAAATTATTTGTTGTGAGCGAATGGAAAACTAAGTTTATCAAAATTAATGGATTAGATATAATCTATTCAAGATAATTGTATAGCAGGTATTGAAACTTCGCAAGAACAAACAATGCAAACATTTACAAGTTATAGTCAATAAAATCTGACCAAAAGTGTACTATCCCTTTAACATTATATACATTCATACTCACATTATTGTAGGCATGTTTACGAGCAAACAATCAACGAACAACAATAACACATTCAATGCATTTAATGAAAAGTATATGCCGAAGTATATTATTATCAAAGTTATCAACGATGTTTAACGTCATAATTTACATACAAATTGCACACTGGACTAAACGTACTGACTCATGAATATTGTACCCTAGCAATGACAAATGCAACTGACTCATTTTATTTACAGCTTTTTTTAAATTTTTTTTAGCTTACACTGAACGAAAAATTATAGTTTAGGATAACAGCGCTTAAAGAAATATATTGTTGTGAGGGAATGAAAAAATATGTGTATCAAATTCAATGGATGAGACATAATCTATTCAAGATAATTGTATATAAGGTATTGAGACTTCGCAATAACAAATAATAAAAACATTTACAAGTTTTAGTCAATAAAATGTGACCAAAAGTGTACTATCCCTAAAACAGTATATATATTCATACTCAGATTAATGAAGGCATGTTTACGAGCAAACAATCAACGAACAACAATAACACATTCAATGCATTTAATGAAAAGTATATGCCGAAGTATATTATTATCAAAGTTATCAACGATGTGTTACGTCATCCTTTACCATACAAATTGCACACTGGATTAAACGTACTGACTCATGAATATTGTACCCTAGCAATGACAAACGCAACTGGCTCATTTCATTTACAGCTTAACTTTTTAAAACTTTTTTTCTTTAGTTAACACTGAAAGAGAAAGTATACTTTAGGTTAACAGCGCTTCAATAAATAATTTGTTGTAAGGGAATAAAAAAAACTAAGTGTATCAAAATCAATGGATGAGAAATCATCCATTCACGAGAATGGTATAGTAGGCATTGCGACTTGGCAAGAAAAAAGTAATAACACAATTTACAAGTCTTACAATAAAATTATGTTTAACCAAAACTGTACTATCCCTTTAACATGTTTAAAAGCATACTCTCATTAATGTAGGCATGTTTACGAAAAAAAAATGAACGAGTACAAATAATACATGCAATTAAAAATAATAAGTATGCCTAAAGCCCGGCGCAGACAGAGCCGACTTGACCCGACCCGACTGGTTTTAATCAGGCTAGAGTTGGGCCCGGTCGGTCGGAGCAGATTTATCGCGTTGAATCGGCCCCATGCCAACTGGCATCCGACTGTCTCTCGACTGGCAAAATGTGTGTCGCGAGGCACTGAAAACTGAGCCGATCGGAATGCTAACTAGTCGAGTCGGCTCTGTCTGCGCCGGGCATTAGTCTAACATTATTATAGTTATCAACGATGTTTACGTCATCATTTACCATACAAATTCTACACTGGACTAAACGTACTGACACGTTAATATTGTACCCGAGCAATAACAAATGCAACTGACTTTTTTATTTACAGTTATTACTTAAAGACAAAGTAAAGTTTAGGTTAACAGCGCTTTAAGAAATAATATGTTGTGAGGGAATGAAAAACCAAGTGTATCGAAATCAATGGATGAGACATGTCATGAACTAATTATAAAAAATTGTACAGCTGGCATTGAGACTTTGCAAAAACAGATAGAACTAAAATGTCGTTCTTCCGTTAATTTGTGAAGAACGCGCTTCAAAGATAAATAGCGTCCTTTTCTTGAAGGCACCTTAAATTTTAGTAAAACATTCCATTAAACAAAATTATTCTATGTATATAAAGTTTGTCAAATCTGACATTTTGCAGTGATACAGAATTCAAATGAAGCAAGAAAAACTATATCGCTATGCAGTCTGTTTCGCAGCCTCATTTCCTTTTTTTTCTGAATATGTGTTTCGTGATAAACAGTAGACATCTCAAGTAATAAGTAAATGGGCCTCGGCGTAAACGTATGCACACTATGACATGTTACAATGTGTAGTTTTAGATATACTAGAGTAATCCCCAAAACATTCGACCCACGTTGGGCCTGTGGTGCTTGTTATCATAATTGATAAATATGTTAGTAAAGATCAGACAATTCCCATCAGTATTCTCAGTAGCTCAGTTGCCCTTCCTTTAACTCCTATTGATTTTTTTGTGTATAGAACTCACTTCATTAATTAAAAAAAGTACCCTATCAACTTATTATTGATTAATTCTAACATTTTAACATAACTATTTTTGAAATTGTTAATACAGTAGCATTCAACTAAGTTGATTGTCATGTTATTTCTCATGAATGGCTTCAAAATTATTATACATTATATGTAAATATTGTTCTACTTGTTGACATTTTACAAGGTGCTAAACCCAGTGCTAACGCAAACAACTGTGTAACAAGTTGTGTTTTTTTATAATGAAAATAAATGCAAAACTGCAGATATGATTATCCGTGAAATTAGGCATTCGAAAAACGAATTTGAATAAGTCGCTGTTGTCATGGTTGTTCACTTCTATTAACAATACTATTTTCGATTAAACGGATATCCAATACCATTCTCTATTGTATTTACCTTCATAAACCGAACGTGAAACAAATATATTAATCACCTTCGATGGGGCCATTTCCGTAAAGCTCCATTCTCATGCAGATACTCACTATCCAGGTAACAGGACGCACACGCACGAACCGGCAGAGTAGCGGGGCAGGGAAGGCGTTCCGAACCACAGTATCACGATCAGAATTGCCTGAAAAGACCTATTGAGACATGGCCAATAATCAGTAGAGGTGCTCGTTTAAATTAAATATAGCAAATATATATCCTAATCGAGAAGGTAACTAAGGCATACACAGGGGGAAATTCAACTATTGTGTATTAGTGTATACATCAACTATCTGTTATCTATTTGACCTACATATGTTTTGTATATTTTTAAACATTTTAGCAATTATTTTCCTCAGTTTGCCAAGGCCCTTCTCTCTAAAAAAAAACTCTCCAGAGTAAAAACCCCTTGTGACATCATCTCTCAATCAATACTCATATTACTGAACAGATGAACAATACGATGTGGAATGCAACTTATCCCAAGGTGAGGGCTTGCTCACAATACTATTCTAACTGACACACTTTCAATTTTAATAGCAGTTTCTAATTTATGTCAGATAAGCTCAACCATGATACAGACACGAAAGGCATTGATAAGCTTTTGTATGGAAACATGCAGTGCATGTTATTGTTAGCATGTTCTTTTGTAAGTATGTTTTTTGTTCATCTCCGGCTAGTTGACTACTGATTAAGAGATGATGTCACAAGGGGTTTTTACTCTGGACTGTACTGGACAATTTGTTTTTTGAGATGCATGGGCCTTGGCAAACTTGGCAAAAGAAAATAATTGCAAAACTGTTACAAAATATACAAAACATAATATCTAGGTCAAATAGTTCACAAATAGTTGATGTTTACACTTATACACAATAGTTGAATGCAACTTGCATTTGGATTTCAGGGAACATTTAAGAAAGACAATAAGCTGTTCATTCAGTGGTTCAGGAGGGATGAACTTACGTCGAATTACTATCATGTTCATTTTGATCATTATTGTCATATGTATCCCTCGGTGGTGTCACTTCATGTTCAAAGTCATGATTGTTGACGAGTTTAAAAAGACCCCCTATATACTTCGCGGAGTTTCGAGAACATTTTCAATATAATACACCCCTTTTAACGCAAAACGGGAACAAAATGGCTTACAAAAGTGGCTTATAAAATGGCTTATGAAAATGAAGTACACACTAACAAAAAACACTTTTCATGATGCAATTATACACGAACATTTCGCGAATATCGTCGAGAATTATATTCTAATTTTCAAATTTCGCGAACATTGTCAATGTCATTGTCATTCCCTATTAATGATTTCCGCGACAATAAAATGTTGGCGACTGTAAACTATGCTAAAAAAGACCCCTTTTTACGCAATATTCTTAACGATCATGCGTTCACATTGTCAACGTATAGTGACACTACATGAATGTATTCTTAAAATCATCACTATCATCCTCAACATCATCATTAGCATAATTATAAGATGTGAAAATAATATTATCTGTAGCAGTACTACTATGCACATATGATTAACACTAAAACAAACATGTACACATTGATACCATCCAAGTCATCAGGTAATGCTTGGAAACTAGATAGACGAGACGAGCGCAGGGCCCTGGGAACGATTTTTTCACCGGGGGTGCTGAGATATATACGTATATACAGGCCCGTCGGAAGGAATTTTAAAGTGGTACGTATACGGTCAACGGATTGGGGGCGTGGCACAACTGCGAGGGAGCGGAGCACCGCAGGGGAGAGGGGGGGGGGGGGGGGGGTGGGAAGGGGGTGTCCCCCCTCCCACGCTAGGGAGCTTTTGCAAATTTGGACTCGAAATAATGCAATCTGGTGCATACCTTGGAAGAAAATTTGATAATACTTAATTAAAGAAATCATTACCTTCTCCCCTCATGATAAGACCGCTATATAGTATACAAACACAATCGAACACACACCAGAAATACACTTACATCGTCCGCCTGTCGTCCGTGCATGTCTACAGATACTTGGGGGAGGGGGTGTGCCCCCTCCCACGTGGAGACATTTTGGAAATTGGTGTTTAAAATATCACTGTATAAGTATGGTCATAATTGTTGCAGTTATATATTATTATTATTATTAGTTTTGCATTATTATGCATTTTGTAAGATTTTTAGAAGATTTAACTTAAAAAAAAAAGTGGGGATTGTTTGTCTTGTACAGGCCACCCCGCATCAAAAAGTGGGGGATATATCCCCGGCCCCCCCCGGGGGGGGGGGGGGGGTAATCAGATAATTGTCGGACGGCGTGTGCGGCTGAGACCTCCGAACCCAATAGGATTTCAAACTTTAAATATTTCATTTTTAGCTGTAATATAAAACAACGGCCAATCATTTTGCAGTTTTTGATAAAATTCTTCATTAGTAAACTGTACCATACTACAGGGGCGGCGCCAGGGTATTTTCTTAAGGAGGGCGAAAGTTTATACTTTGAGGGCGCGAAGCCACCTAGCGGGGGGAGGGATTGCAGGGGCGGATCTAGCTTTTTGCTGCGGGGTGGCCTGTACAAGACAAGGGGGGGGGGGGAGTTTGACCCAATGACGATGCAGAGCATCGTCCATGAGCCGCGAAGCGGCGAATTTCTTTTGCTATTTTGAACCCCCGTAAGCGATATTTTCACCTTTTTTTTTTTTACTTTCGTCCACGAGCCGCGAAGCGGCGACTTTTTTTTGCTATTTTGAACCCCCGTAAGTGATTTTTTTTTGCTATTTTGTCACTTTTTCCACTGATACATTTTCACTTGGCAGCCCAAGGGGGAGGGGGGGGGGGGGGTTAAACCCCCTAACCCCCCCCCCGTAGATCTGCCACTGGTTTGGGGGGGGGGGGGGGGTGTCCCCCTCCTACACCAGGGAACTTTGGCAATTATAAACACCCGAGGTTGTGAAATATTAAGTATGTTTTTTTTTTTCTTTCTTTTTTTTGCTTATGATATGGCGTTATGAAGGGTTATATATAAACAGGTTGTGAAATACTATATATGCTAGCGAGCGGAGCGAGCTTGAAAATTTTAGCAATTTCACATCGGCAAATCCCAAAATCCCGGAGAAAAAACGGAAAAGGAATAAATGAAAAAAGGCACCAATGTCTAAGGTTTTTTTTATGAAAATGGGACCCATGTCTAAGGATCTTTCTTGAAAAAGTCACCCTTCCCAGCGGCACATCCCTGTATACCCCAAAAAATTGTACCCCCCCCCCCCCCCGGATATCCCCTATCCCTCGAGATCATACGCCCGTGGACACACTAAAACACACGCTGTTGATCCCATGTGTATTTCCTAGTGGAACTGTTGTTTCTGGCGTATTTTTGTATGGTTAGGTGGATCTGTAAATGATGCGCTTGATGTAGAAGGATCATTTTCAAGATGGGGGCAAAAGGTTCTCAACATTATCTTACCCTTGCTTTGATGGATCTCTATTTGGGGTGCCCTTTTACTTCAAATTGTTCTAACAAGCCAGAAAGAGCGTCATTTGTGGCTGTCGGCTGTGTGACAATTTCGTAAACGAAGCATAATGATATACATTATAACATACAACAAAATGTGCAGGGGGTGCTGCGCACCCCCTGAAAAATTTCCGGGGGTGCTGCAGCACCCCAGCACCCCCGCTTCCCAGGGCCATGGACGAGCGTGTATCAATGAATCTAAACAAAAAACTCTTCTTTTAATTGTGAACGCAATTACAGAGTAGAACGAATATTGACTATGATGATATTAATGTTTTTATGAACCATAAAAATAACACCCACCACATCTGATCCAAAGCTATTTCGAACCGTGACAAAGGTCACACCATCCATGCTGTAGGTGACCTTGTAGCTCGTCAGCCATTGGTCATAATCCTGACGTCCTTGTGTTGCCAAGGCAACGACTTCATAGGTAGAACCGAGATCAACCTGAAAAGGGGGAGACAATCTTGATTAACTCAAATGAATCTGACGAGTACCAACTAATTCAACGAATTCTTTTCAAATATAATAAAAAACACGATTCCAAACAGGTCAATAATACTAAGTATTGCATACTTGCAGGCCCGTAGACAGGGGATGCCCAGTGCGCAGCACCCCCCCCCCCCCCCAAAAAAAAGAAGAAGAAGAAGAAAATAAGAGAAAACAAAATAAAAATTAAACAAAGTAACATAAAAAAAACACAAAAAACAATTAAACAAAATAAAATTAGTTACAATCAGAAAGGTCCACTTTTCATAGGTCTTGACAATCTAAACCAGTGGTTTTGGCCTCTACAATTTCGCGATGGATTACTCCCCCCCCCCCCCCTTCCCCCTCCTCTAAAAATCCTGGCTACGGGCATAACTTGTAGTGTAACGTGAGCAAACTTTGAACAATATTCACGTGTATTATGCTGACTTCGACAGATTTCCTATAGTATTATCAAATTAGTAGAAAATCTAACCTGGATCCATTGGTTTGCGTCACTTATGCGGGAGCACCATGCTCCCCTATCTTCATCAGCAGAACCAACCACATTCAATCGTGCCCGTCTAGGTCCATGCTGCTCATTCCACTCGCTCGATGCGGACAGACTCGAATCAGGGATGGTATAAGACTCAAGTCCAAGGGGATAATCTATTTTTAGAAAAGAAAACAAAACATGATCCTCGTTCCAGAAAGAGATACTATCGATTGTAAGTTACAATCAATTTTAAGTCCGAACATGACTCATTTCAACCAATCGTCTAACACCATCACTTGTCCTACCTTTAAAGTAGGAAATTGTGCACAGATGTCACTGGAATTCCACTCAAAAGGCGAATAAACTGCCACAATTGGGACATGGATGTATATCTGTTCAATTTTGCACTATATGCTTCCCACTAAATTTTCTTTGCTTGCCGAATTGTCTTTTGTGCCTCACCTTTCTTTTCTTTGAAAGTTTGTAGGTTTTCTTGAGACCACATTTTTGACAATTTATTTATAGCTTTATTTCTTTCCTTTATTTTGGCGGTACAAGTTTCTGTCCACGATGGAACTAGATTACCCCTTTTCTTATTATTATTACTATGTAATAATATTCTAAATATATCATACACATTTTCTATACAGTTTGCATGATCTTCTCTTCACACATTCGACTGAAAGCTGCCCAATCCATTTCTTTAAAAGACCATTTTGTCTGTTCACCTTCATTTTATACATTTTTTAAATATTAAAGGGGTAGTTTAGTTTTGGTAGAGAGGGCGCTGCATATTGCAATTTTTTGTGAGGTAATGAAAAACTGAGTGTCGAATTTGAGAGAACATGCAATTTTAATGCAGAATAAACTTTATTTGGTCAAAATCGACCCAGAAACGGCTGAAATATCAATAAATATATCTGATCTTATAATTATTTGGGGCCCAAATAATTAGATGAATTTTTGAAAAAATTAAAAAAATGCTTGCACTTTTTCAAAAATTTCAAAAGCGTTTTTTAAATGGTTGTTGATGATCTCGCTATTTAATCATTATATCAACAAAACATCACATGCATAATTTTGGTTGAAAATGGTCAAAACCAATGCCTTTGAAAAAAAGCGCCCTCTTGTGTTTTAATGTCTCTTTTTGAATGATAACATGCGTTTTACTTGGTCGTTTGTAATTTTGTATACCTTTCGAGCATGGTGGAGTTATAACTATTAGTCTATAATGTTACTGTGCAGATTTTGGCTACTAAAGTTCAGCCTTACCAAAACTAAACTACCCCTTTAAATTGGCCTTGAATATGAAATTCAATATAAACTGGGAAGTGGACAGTCACTTCCCAATTTATTTAGCTGCACTTGCCATTGACATTTATTCGCAAGGGGTGCATTTTTATATTCATATTAATTTCCGAGTTGAGCTCGAGGATAATCATCTTCGAGAAGGCATGCCCTTAGTACAGGAATAGCAGAAATAACAACAAAACACTGTTTGCATTGTTGCAATAACGTTAAGACTGCATGCTATCGACTTGAGGCACGATATAATCCCGAACGTATCTTTCTTGAATTCCATCTATGATTATACCTTGTAATAGATTCTTGAATAAAGGCCGTTATTGGCAACACTTGATGCTTTCCCGCTCTCCATTCAGCTTGCCTGACGGAATAGCAGCTGACTGGTGCAAATTTTTTTCTTTCAACTATTTACAAAAGACAAGCGAAGATTCGCTACTTATGGATAAAATGCATTGTTTCAATACATAACGATGAAACTTGATACTCAAGCAGGGACATATTCAATACGAAGGACGTAGTTACAAACAAAATAACAAACATAAAACATTAATTAGGGAAGAGCCGTCTTGCCAGGGTCAGAAAATTAAGCGTTTTAGAGGTAGATTTGCTACCTCTAACAATGATATATGTTTGTTATTTTGTAAACATGTTGAACGAACACACTTAGCACACACTCAGTGGCTACCTCGTCAATCAAGCTGAATGAAGGTCGGGCAACCTATGCTGGTTGCCAAGCACAACCTTTATTCACGATGTATGACAATAGATGGAATAGAATTTCCCCTGCTTGGATATCAAGTTAAATCGGACATCATTGAATTTCTTTCGTTAATCGTTGACAGAATACATTCTTCACAAATCAGCTGCTATTTCGATAAGCAAGCTGAATGTATGTCGGGCAAGCAGTAATGGTTTGCCAAGAACAACCTTTATTTACGATTTATTTCAGGTTTCATCAAAAGAAAAAAACATTCGCGATTCTATTGTGCCACCAGTATACACACGATTCGCTCGTTCTTTTTTTCAATACTGAGGGCATGACTTCTCGATAGTGATTATCCCTATATTCAACGCTGGGGATTCATCTAATCATAATGTTACATAGTAATTGAATTAATATCCGGTGTTGATATTCTATTGTCTGCATGGAATCTAAGAGCCCTTTTACACCAGTGATTGCAATCATGATTTGAATCATGTTTACAATCACGGTTGCCTTGCTTTTACACGACGAAAAAGACTTCGCGCAAACTGTGATTACAATCGCGTTTCTGGAGACGTACATGTCAATCAAACAAGAAGAACACTAGTACTGCACCGCATGACTGCATTCGAAGCGAAGAGCGCCCGGTTTATCGGCGGAAGTGCATGTAAGGTCACGTAAGCTCCGCCTCCCAAATCATGTGTTGGAGGTCAAGCCGTTTACACTACCGATTCGCACTGTGATTTGAGTGAATCATGATTAGAAAACACCTCTGGGCCACGATTCGAGTTTCGCAATTCGTCTTTCTAGTTTGTGTTTACACGGTCAAAAATACCGTGATTGGAGTGAAAATAACTCCAATCGTGATTGTAATCACGCAAATGGAGACGTATAAAAGCACTCTTAATCTCCTGAACGACCTAAAAAAACGTAACAATACATGAAGAGTTCGTTTCCAAAAAAGGTTAGGTAAGTTTTGAGAAAAAGATTTTGTTGTTGTATTTCTCATAGTTAGCAATGTTGATAGGATATACAATTTTATATGACACCTTGGAATGTTCTCGCAATGTGATTGGTTGAATTCAGGTCACATGACATTCGTGGAAACGTACCATTCAACGATTTTTATTACCATTGCACGATTACTACAATAGTACTTTTTTATGTTGTTGTGCAAAGGCCAGCGCGCGTTAAAAATAACTGCGCGCATTGCGCAGATATTCCATTCATGAACGAGCGCATTAGCAAACATTACGCACTCAAGGCATGCAAGCAAAGACTATAGAATTACAAGACAGCTCACTGGCGGTCGCGCAGCGATGTCCCTTCAAACAAAATGAAGATTCAAATCGAGCTTAAGAGAAAGTTGAGTACACCCAGAGGTTTTGGTACAGTACTGAATCTTGTTCATTTTAATTAATGAAAAAACATTTAAATATTATAGTCGATAGCTTTTTTTGGAACAAATGTTCCCTTTGTTAGTATTAATTTAAACAAAAGTAAGGATCAGAACGTACTTACTTAAACTCGGCAAATTCAGGCTAGTATGACGATTGAACATCAGCTTATCTCCAAGTTGAGTACACCTGGGGGACACATTGTTTTACTTATTTAATTTTGTCTTTGTTTAGTTAAAAATATTTAAAAATTATAGTCGATAGCGTTTTTACGTTTAGAATTATAGCTGTGAGAAATATATTTTTGAAATTTAAAGATCTTACCGTGTAGAGAAAAAAATGGCAATGGCTACTCGCGTATTTTAATGTTATAGCGCGCTCAGGCCGCGCACTGTCCTTATTTAATTATTTATTATTGTAC
>JBAMJV010012023.1:0-17444 GCA_037951105.1 Echinarachnius parma
CCGTTAAACAGGGTTACATGGGCTAAGACAGCAACTTCAATAACCATGTTTCTATACCCGTTAAACAGGGTTACATGGGCTAAGACAGCAATGTCAATAACTGCGTTTCTATACCCGTTAAACAGGGTTACAGGGGCTAAGACAGCAATGTCAATAACCATGTTTCTATACCCGTTAAACAGGGTTACAGGGGCTAAGACAGCAATGTCAATAACCATGTTTCTATACCCGTTAAACAGGGTTACATGGGCTAAGACAGCAACTTCAATAACCATGTTTCTATACCCGTTAAACAGGGTTACATGGCCTAAGACAACAACATCAAATTACCATGTTTCTATACCCGTTAAACAGAGTTACATGGCCTAAGACAGCAATGTCAATAACCATGTTTCTATACCCGTTAAACAGGGTTACATGGCCTAAGACAGCAATGTCAATAACTGTGTTTCTATACCCGTTAAACAGGGTTACAGGGGCTAAGACAGCAATGTCAATAACTGTGTTTCTATACCCGTTAAACAGGGTTACATGGCCTAAGACAGCAATGTCAATAACCATGTTTCTATACCCGTTAAACAGGGTTACATGGCCTAAGACAGCAATGTCAATAACTGTGTTACTATACCCGTTAAACAGGGTTACATGGCCTAAGACAGCAATGTCAATAACTGTGTTTCTATACCCATTAAACAGGGTTACAGGGGCTAAGACAGCAATGTCAATAACCATGTTTCTATACCCGTTAACAGGGTTACAGAGGCTAAGACAACAACATCAAATTACCATGTTTCTATACCCGTTTAACAGGGTTACAGGGGCTAAGACAGCAATGTCAATAACTGTGTTTCTACCCCCCCCCCCCTTAAACAGGGTTACATGGGCTAAGACAACAATGTCCATAACTGTGTTTCTACCCCCCCCCCCCCCCCCCCCGTCCCCGTTAAACAGGGTTACATGGGCTAAGACAACAACCTCAAATTACCATGTTTCTATACCCGTTAAACAGGGTTACATGGACTAAGACAGCAATGTCAATAACTGTGTTTCTACCCCCCCCCCCCCTCCCCCGTTAAACAGGGTTACATGGGCTAAGACAGCAACGTCAATAAACATGTTTCTATACCCGTTAAACAGGGTTACATGGGCTAAGACAGCAACTTCAATAACCATGTTTCTATACCCGTTAAACAGGGTTACATGGGCTAAGACAGCAATGTCAATAACTGCGTTTCTATACCCGTTAATCAGGGTTACAGGGGCTAAGACAGCAATGTCAATAACCATGTTTCTATACCCGTTAAACAGGGTTACAGGGGCTAAGACAGCAATGTCAATAACCATGTTTCTATACCCGTTAAACAGGGTTACATAGGCTAAGACAGCAACTTCAATAACCATGTTTCTATACCCGTTAAACAGGGTTACATGGGCTAAGACAACAACATCAAATTACCATGTTTCTATACCCGTTAAACAGGGTTACATGGCCTAAGACAGCAATGTCAATAACCATGTTTCTATACCCGTTAAACAGGGTTACATGGCCTAAGACAGCAATGTCAATAACTGTGTTTCTATACCCGTTAAACAGGGTTACAGGGGCTAAACAGCAATGTCAATAACTGTGTTTATATACCCGTTAAACAGGGTTACATGGCCTAAGACAGCAATGTCAATAACCATGTTTCTATACCCGTTAAACAGGGTTACAGGGGCTAAGACAGCAATGTCAATAACCATGTTTCTATACCCGTTAAACAGGGTTACATAGGCTAAGACAGCAACTTCAATAACCATGTTTCTATACCCGTTAAACAGGGTTACATGGGCTAAGACAACAACATCAAATTACCATGTTTCTATACCCGTTAAACAGGGTCACATGGCCTAAGACAGCAATGTCAATAACCATGTTTCTATACCCGTTAAACAGGGTTACAGGGCCTAAGACAGCAATGTCAATAACTGTGTTTCTATACCCGTTAAACAGGGTTACAGGGGCTAAGACAGCAATGTCAATAACTGTGTTTATATACCCGTTAAACAGGGTTACATGGCCTAAGACAGCAATGTCAATAACCATGTTTCTATACCCGTTAAACAGGGTTACATGGCCTAAGACAGCAATGTCAATAACTGTGTTTCTATACCCGTTAAACAGGGTTACATGGCCTAAGACAGCAATGTCAATAACTGTGTTTCTATACCCGTTGAACAGGGTTACAGGGGCTAAGACAGCAATGTCAATAACCATGTTTCTATACCCGTTAACAGGGTTACAGAGGCTAAGACAACAACATCAAATTACCATGTTTCTATACCCGTTTAACAGGGTTACAGGGGCTAAGACAGCAATGTCAATAACTGTGTTTCTACCCCCCCCCCATAAACAGGGTTACATGGGCTAAGACAACAATGTCCATAACTGTGTTTATACCCCCCCCCCCTCCCCCGTTAAACAGGGTTACATGGGCTAAGACAACAACCTCAAATTACCATGTTTCTAAACCCGTTAAACAGGGTTACATGGACTAAGACAGCAATGTCAATAACTGTGTTTCTACCCCCCCCCCCCCTCGTTAAACAGGGTTACATGGGCTAAGACAGCAACTTCAATAACCGTGTTTCTATACCCGTTGAACAGGGTTACAGGGGCTTGGACAGAGACCACTGGGGGTTGAGGATGACACGATTCCAGATGCCCAGCTTAGCTCGTCGAGTGTTTTTCCACATAGTTTCGATCATTCCGCCGTGCGAGGAAGATTGAATACGATTGGAGATACCAGCCACGTTGGATCCTGGGTTGCGGCTGTGGATGACACTGCTCCATGGATTCAGGTACGACTAATATAGTTACATTATATGGGCATTTACATGAGAAAGTGGACAAAATGAGAAAGATAATCTGTGCAGGCAAGATTAGTGTTTTCAAATATGGACAATAAAATTCATTTCATCATATCGTATATTATGAGCAACACATAAATGCAAATAACACAACTGTTACATTAATTTAAAATTTCTGGTAACTGAACCCATTATTATATTGTACGTATCGTGCTGACAGGCTGAATTGAATGAAATCACCGTGGTGACTGCAGTAGGAACCCAGGGCCGCAATCAGACTGGACTGGATCAGTGGGTGACATTCAAGCTACGAGGTTGGCTGCAGCCTGGATGGTGCGAGTTTCGACAAGATCGGTCGTCTTAGTGGACACTGCAGTTCAACGGTACGAACATCTATGAAAATCACAATTACATATTTCGTGAAATTTTGCAGGAGAAAATCGGAAGGATATCATTGATATGTCATCATTATGTAGCCAAACATACTATAAATTAAGTTGATAATGAGGAAGATACGGGATGGGATAGGCTGGGGGCACCGCCCAATACAATTGACCTCCACTTGGCTAATCGCACAGTGTTGTTATAGTTTAATCGATAGACAGCTATTCAATTAAAAAACATATTTTTAATTAAAAAAAAAAGGCATTTAGCTTGCCGTGCACTTGCAATCACACTCCCATCACACCCTCCTCCTCCAATCACACCCTTCTCCTCACACCACACCCTCCCCCCCATCACACCATCCTCCTCCCATCACGCCCTCCTCCTACCATCACACCCTCATCCTCACACCACACCCTCCTCCATCACACCCTCCTCCTCCCATCACGCCCTCCTCCTACCATCACACCCTCCTCCTACCATCACACCCTCCTCCTCCAATCACACCCTTCTCCTCACACCACAACCTCCCCGCATCACACCCTCCTCCTCCCATCACGCCCTCCTCCTCCCATCACACCGCCCTCTTCTAATCACACCCTCACCCTCTCACCACATCCTCCTCCCATCACATCATCCTCCTCCCATCACACCCTCCTCCTCCCATCACACCCTCCTCCTCCCATCACACCCTCCTCCTCCCATCACACCCTCCTCCTCCTATAAATTAAGTTGATAATGAGGAAGATACGGGATGGGATAGGCTGGGGGCACCGCCCAATACAATTGACCTCCACTTGGCTAATCGCACAGTGTTGTTATAGTTTAATCGATAGACAGCTATTCAATAAAAAAAACATATTTTTAATAACAAAAAAAGGCATTTAGCTTGCCGTGCACTTGCAATCACACTCCCATCACACCCTCCTCCTCCAATCACACCCTTCTCCTCACACCACACCCTCCCCCCATCACACCCTCCTCCTCCCATCAGGCCCTCCTCCTACCATCACACCCTCATCCTCACACCATACCCTCCCCCCCATCACACCCTCCTCCTCCCATCACGCCCTCCTCCTACCATCACACCCTCATCCTCCAATCACACCCTTCTCCTCACACCACACCCTCCCCCCATCACACCCTCCTCTTCTCATCACGCCCTCCTCCTACCATCACACCCTCCTCCTCCTATCACGCCCTCCTCCTACCATCACACCCTCCTCCTCCAATCACACCCTTCTCCTCACACCACACCCTCCCCCCATCACACCCTCCTCCTCCCATTACGCCGTCCTCCTACCATCACACCCTCCTCCTCCCATCACACCGTCCTCTTCTAATCACACCCTCACCCTCCCACCACATCCGACTCCCATCACACCCTCCTCCTCCTATAAATTAAGTTGATAATGAGGAAGATACGGGATGGGATAGACTGGGGGCATCACCCAATACAATTGACCTCCACTTGGCTAATCGCACAGTGTTGTTATAGTTTAATCGATAGACAGCTATTCAATTAAAGACCATATTTTTAATAACAAAAAAGGCATTTAGCTTGCCGTGCACTTGCAATCACACTCCCATCACACCCTCCTCCTCCAATCACACCCTTCTCCTCACACCACACCCTCCCCCCATCACACCCTCCTCCTCCCATCACGCCCTCCTCCTACCATCACACCGTCCTCCTCACACCACACCCTCCCCCCATCACACCCTCCTCCTCCCATCACGCCCTCCTCCTACCATCACACCCTCGTCCTCCAATCACACCCTTCTCCTCACACCACACCCTCCCCCCATGACACCCTCCTCCTCCCATCACGCCGTCCTCCTACCATCACACCCTCCTCCTCCCATCACACCGTCCTCTTCTAATCACACCCTCACCCTCCCACCACATCCTCCTCCCATCACACCCTCCCCCCATCACACCCTCCTCCTCCCATCACACCCTCCTCCTCGCATCACACCCTCCTCCTCCCATCACACCCTCCTCCTCCCATTACATCATCCTCCCATCATACCCTCCTCCTCCCATCACACCCTCCTCCTCCCATCACACCCTCCTCCTCCCATCACGCCCTCCTCCTCCCATCACACCCTCCTCCTCCCATCACACCCTCCTCCTCCCATCACACCCTCCTCCTCCTCCCATCATACCCTCCTCCTCCAACACCCTCCTCCTCCCATTACATCATCCTCCCATATACCCTCCTCCTCCCATCACACCCTCCTCCTCCCATCATACCCTCCTCCTCCCATCACACCGTCCTCTTCTAATCACACCCTCACCCTCCCACCACATCCTCCTCCCATCACACCCTAACCCTAACCACACCCTCCTCCTTTCATCACACCCTCCTCCTCCCATCACACCCTCCTCCTCCCATCACACCGTCCTCTTCTAATCACACCCTCACCCTCCCACCACATCCTCCTCCCATCACACCCTCCCCCCATCACACCCTCCTCCTCCCATCACACCCTCCTCCTCGCATCACACCCTCCTCCTCCCATCACACCCTCCTCCTCCCATTACATCATCCTCCCATCATACCCTCCTCCTCCCATCACACCCTCCTCCTCCCATCACACCCTCCTCCTCCCATCACGCCCTCCTCCTCCCATCACACCCTCCTCCTCCCATCACACCCTCCTCCTCCCATCATACCCTCCTCCTCCCATCACACCCTCCTCCTCCCGTTACATCATCCTCCCATCATACCCTCCTCCTCCCATCACACCCTCCTCCTCCCATCATACCCTCCTCCTCCCAGCACACCCTCATCCTCCCATTACATCCTCCTCCCATCACACCCTCCTCCTATCATACCGTCCTCCTCCCACCACACCCTCCTCTTTTTAATCACACCCTCCTCCTCCTATCACACCCTCTTCCTCCTATTACATCCTCCTCCCATCATACCTTCCTCCTTTCATCACACCCTCCTCCTCTCATCACACCCTCCTCCTCTCATCACACCCTCCTCCTCCCATCACACCCTCCTCCTCCTCCCATCACCACCCTCTTTCCCTCATCCCGTTCGCTTTGCTCCCTAGGGAATCTTGTCTACGTCCGGTATACTAAGCCCCTCAAAAAAAGTTTGGAAACTCAAGTTTGATCGATCATATCTCTCGTATTTTTTAATAAGAATACTTAAAATCGGTAACACAATAAAGCCCTATAATTTGAAATGCCAAAAAATCCTCCCAAAAGCAAAACAAAAATTCAACGCTCTGATATTTTGTCAACTCCATATGTTTTTGTCTGATTTCACACTCGACCCATCTCCATATTTCGGTTCGCTGCACACACCCCATTTGCATAATCCTTACGATTAATATGCCATCGTAATGGAGAGATAATTTCCATTAAAATGGTATTAAATTCAACAATTTTGATGGATGGAAAGGGTGGCAGTATTCAATAGAATGTTAACCTTTAGAAAAATGGTCAACACAGTAATGCACTCGTAAATTGAATGCATTGGGGCCATTTTGCGAGATTTCACTTCCTGCCTCCCCTTATTCTCTGGGCTACTGCAATCGCCCCAATTGCATAATCACTACATATATAGTGCATCGTTTGAAAGGTATATAATAAGGCTTTATTGTGTCAACATTCCAAGTATTCATATTACAAAAATACAAGAGATATGATCGATCAAACTTGGGTTTCCAAACTTTTTCTGAGGGGTCTAGTACCTCCATTTTGTTGTATCATAAATATTGTGGCATATGCCGCAACGTTTGAACTGTGTATGTCACTTTGAGAAATTTGTTGGGGAAAGTGCATTGTATACTTACGTTTTCTTTATTAAACAAAATATCACCTTTTCCTAGTCGGTAGCATCATAATGCACTTATTCGCATATGGTTAATGGTGTTCTTTGAATGATTTGTTAACAAAGCAGATTTATCCCATTGATGTAAACAATTTGTGTTATGTATACGCCCCCGTCCTGTTACAGCGAATGACAATTAACATGGCTAAGGAACACGGGCGGTCTACATGGTCTAGATTGGGTGAACTAATCATCGCATTTCCTCACGTACCGAAACAAAAATTACATGTTTAATGTGTTTGGTTATGTGGGTTGAAAGCAGGGGACATTTAGTGATCTGTAAAAAAGCTTACATTGCGATCAAAGATCGCTGAATTTACAGTGTAAAAAGTCAACATTAACACAGTTTAGGGGTCTATAATGATAACCTATGATGGCCTGATTCCACTCTCCTTATACATAAACTTATCATATGCCTCTAGGACTAAAACTACCTTGACTCCCTCTTCTTATTCTAAATACAAACAGATTGAAAGCTAGGCTGTATACGACTCATTTTACCATATTGGCAATATTTTGTTAACTGCTGCAGTTTTCAGCAGTATTCTCTTAATTTAATCAAGAAAATAAGTGGAATCGTACATGATGAAATATGTAAAAATATCAATATTTTGATGTATGTATCCCCTACAGTATGCAATTCGTTTGTTGACAAGAACATGTACATGTATGTCATGACGTTATAATTGTATAGGTAGTCCCCTTTTTTCCTACTGTTACAGACTTTCCCAGGCAATTTCGACCGGGATTCGTTGGTCATCCACCATTTCTCCAGGTCGTATTTGTGCCGCTACGTGAGGATCTACCCTGTGACCTACCATGCTTACAGAAGCATGCGATTTGAGGTGTACGGGTACTAGACCCTCAATCAGGCAAGTAAAACATTTCAAAGGGATAATTATGTGGGTATAGAGGGCGCTACACAAAATATCTCTGTTTGCGAGATAATGAAAAACCAAGTGTCAAAAAAGGAAGAGCGTTCACCTTCAATGTGGAATAAACTTTATTTGATCAAAATCAGTTCGGAAACGGCTGATATATCCATTAACCCTAATAAGGCCGGGGGGCCATGATGCCCCCCCCCCCCCCCATCCGCGATTTTTTGTATTGCTCCAAAACGCTGTAGAATGACCGGCCGCTGCTTGATGGTATTTTTCTCTCGGGTCTTGCGTACATTTTAAAACAACAATTTTGAAAATCAGACCTACCGTTACAAAGTCATGTAACCTTTTGTCTATGCATGTCAGCCCGAAAATCGCTCAATTTCGTGATTTGTGTACAAAACATATGGAAATATCAATTTTCGTAAAATGAGGTATATCATTAGTTATTTGGTGTTGTTTACATTTTATATGTTGGTTTTGTTGCGTTCAAAATAGTTAAATTATAGTTAGAAATAAAATAAAAAACAAAAAAACAATCAAATACATAAGTTTAAAAAAACAAAGAAATACATAAGAAATTAACAAAACAATATAAAACATAAGGAAGAACCGGGCTCCTCTAAATTTGATTGTTGTTTTACCATTCCACATGCTCTAAAAAATATATGTAGTGAAAACCAGAGTTTAATTATGAAGAATATATGATTTATGGGTAAAAAATCCCACGGATTATTTTTTATTGTAAATGGTTGAAACCAATGAGTTTTAGAGAGCACCCTCTTGAGTTTACACGGCTTTTTACCTAATCGTTTGTAATTTTCTATTTCTTTTGAGCATGGTGGTGTTATAACAATTAGTTTTTAATAAAATGGTGCAGTTTTTGTTTATTAAAGTTTGACCAAAACAGACTTACTGTACTCTCTTTACCAAAACTCAACTATCCCTTTAATAAACATTACTGTTATTGAAATTTCATATTTATTACCTCGGGCAGAATACATTGGGAGCGGGGGGGGGGGTGCATAACATTACTTACTGACGCGATTAAATCATGGACTATCCTAGTTGAGAAACCCTGCTTGCAAGGGATTTCTCTCTCTCATGCAGGTACTATTTGGCTATTAGGTGCAGTACTTATACCTTTGGCTTGGACATGGACCGTAACATTTCACTTGTACATTGTTGTTGGCTTAAATGGGGCTTTTTGTGTGGAATGTATTAAAATATGGATATAATTACGATTATTTTTTTCTAGTAATACAATTGCTACGATAACCGTTAGATGTATTAGTGGAAAAAGTTCAGTTATTTACGAGATATAAAAAGCACAGCTTTCTCCTGCCATATATGAATCATTATAACAATGACAATAATTATAATGATATTTATCATTTACCGATTCGTTGGTATTTTTCACAACAATAGTTTGTTTATTTTTGCATTTATTCATTCATTTATTTGTATTTATTTTATTTGATATTTGTATTCATTTATATATTTATGTATTTATTTCAAACGGTTTATAAAAGACTGAACACAAATTCCATAGACTAAAACAGCTCGGTTAAGTTACTATTTAATGATTACATACACAATAAATATACAAGTTGAACACAAGTTCAGTTTTGGTATAAAGGGCGCTTTAAAGAATATTTTTGTGTGAGCGAAAAATTTGAAAGAGCATACAATTTTAATTAAAGAATAAACTAAACTTGATCACAATCGAGTCGGGAACGGCTGAAATATAAATCTATACAATTGAAATAAATCTGGGCCCCAGATGTGTTCAATGATTTTTTTTAATGTGTACACCTTTTCAATTATTTCCAAAAGAGGTTTTTAAATAGTTGTTGATGATCGCTCTATCTAATCATTATTTCAACTACACATTACATGAATAATTTGTTTGAAAAATGGTTTGAACCAATGTTCTTTTAAAGAGCGCCCGCTTGTGTTTTAATGGCTCTTTTTAAAATGAAAACAGGCTTTTTACGTAGTGTTTTAATTTCCTATACCTTTCTAGCATAATGGATATATAACTAATAGTTTGTAATGTTTTTGCGCAGGATTTGGATACTAAAGCTCAGCCTTACCAAAACTGTAATCCCCCTTTAAGTATCTACAGAAGATTATAACATTATAACAAGCATGTGTGACTTATATAAATGAGATTACTGCGTGTGAATATTACACAATATTACGTTGAATTATCGACCACATTAATAAACTAACATTGCCCATAACGTGTAATATGAGTTTACCCGATCAAATCAAGAAAGTGTACAAAATGGAGTGAGAAATAGGACATTTCATAATAATAATAACAATAATACCCATAATAGTTACTACTACGCTTGGAAAAATATGCAATCAGCTTTAATCACGTTCCATTACATTTTTTCCTCCTCAGATTGTGTGTCAAACTCGCCCACTAAACCACACTGGAATGACTGGACTGGACTCGTCGCTAACAACGAATTACGCGTTATTTTTCTTCTTAATCATCGCTATATGCCAGCTGTTGACTGTTATGTTATTTCATATTTCATTACATAACATCTATCTTTACAGAGTGAGTTGTACATTGGTCTAAGTAACAATATTTTGCTTGTTTATACCATGAATAATTCTGATTCCAGAGCATTAATATCATTCGTCATGTGTATTGCTTTGTTTTTCAAACTTTAATTGACCATTTTACTCTAATAAATATATCGGGTGTTATGGACTGAATTCAGTAGTAACAAGGCTGTGTAAAATAATAACATAAGTGTAATCAATTAATATACAAGCCGTAGACGTTGTAGTCAAATATCTTCTAAACGATAACGAATGATCAAAGTTGCATCCTCAAGAAGAAACCTTTATAAATTTGTGTTTAGTGTTTCCTTACCAAGGTTGGGGAAAGGGGAGGGGTGCAGCTAGACAAAATGACCCCTCTTCCATTGTTTTTTTGTCAGGGCAGTATCATTCATATTTGTCACATATGTTGAGCAAGTCAAGCAATATAAGGGACAATCATTAAAACATATCCGTGGCATCAAATGGGAGGCTAGGTATTTATGGTATGATGATTTGATAAATGTAAACAATTCGCCATTTGTACCAGCTATAGAAGAGTTGGGTGTTTGACATATTTGTGTTTCCAGGTGGTTAAATAGACTAAGGCACTGAACAGAGCCCAAATAGCTAAAATATAAATCGTGACGTCAACTGTGCGAATATCAAGTTGTGCCCTGAATAAGTGTAGACTATGTAGCGTTTGTTATGTTATTAATGGTTTGACCAGTTGACGGGAATCAATGGAACAAATAGAATAATCATGTATAATTTGTTTTTATATATCAATTTTCGTTGTTGGGTTAAAACACAAAATTGTATCAATAAGTCGCATTACACAACTGTATCTTATCACTTGGCATTGGTGTTTGGTCTGGATGACTGTCCAATAAACCTAATAATCCATTTTAAATATAATTTGCATGGACACAATATTTGGTCATCTTTAATATATGGCAATTTGTTTTGAACTAGGCCGGTAAATGTGTAGTATCGTTACAAATGTGTGTAACACGCATGAAACGAGAGCTAAATTGAAGGGATTATCTGACATCTAATCAAAGGTATATAATTGTTATTGTCGATTTACCTTTTAGTAGTCATGAACTATAACTAACCCGAAGTACGCGTGTGTGCAGTGGTAGAGGAGAGGAGCCTGGGGAGGGGAACAAACATTGAATAATTTAAGAGTATCTTTAAAAATCAGAGGTCTCATTAGAATTCAAATGTAGTATACTAATGCAAGTTCTTTAAAATATATATATGTATATTATTTTTGTTAATATTTGGAAGTTGTTAAAGATGGCTGCATGCGGCACACCTCCGATTCTCTAACCCCTATGTTTAAGTTGGCTTTGGCACACACCGCCAAAAGATCACCCCCCCCCCCCCCCACCCCCCACCCCCAACCCGGGCCATCGTCAACCCGCGTTGGCTATAGCTCAGTCGAACTAACTTCTGCAAAATTTGACCAAAAACGGATACACAAATGGATAAAATAGTCTAGGTTTCTTGACCAGTCTGGCAACATTTATTTCTCCTAGGGCACCGTAGATAATACAGGTAACAATATTATTGTAACTGGTGGAAGGACCAGAGTAATTTAAGGTAGGAAATAATGTACCCATGAGACGCAAACAGTTTGTATTTCTTTTAGTAATTATGTGGTTAAATTGCAACTACTAGCAGCCAATACCATTTCTTCTAGTGCACCGTAAATAAGTAATAAGTTGTAATGGCAATATTTATGTTGTAACTAGTCGTAGGACCGGAGTAATCGAAGGTATGAACTAATGTAACCATGAGACACACGCAGTTTTTATTTTAATATCTACGTTTGGTAATTAAATCGCAGCCACTAGCATTTAATAATTTCAATTTCATCGAGTTGGCCTGTTAATTGAACGACTTTGTTTAAACTGTACGTACAATAAGATTGATTCCCATGATTCCTAGAGTATGGTGACTGAAGAGTGGTGAGCGTGACTGAATGATTTGTCGAGTGTCGAATTTGAGAGAATATGCAATTTTAATGACAGAATAAATTTTATTTGGTCAAAATCGACACAGAAACGGCTGAAATATCAATAAATATATCTGATCTGGGGCCCAAATAATTACATGATTTTTAGAAGAAAAAAATAAAAGAAAATGCTTTTACTTTTTCAAAAATTGTCAAAAGTGGTTTTTAAATAGTTGTTGGTGATCTCGCTATCTAATCATTATCAATAAAACATCACCTGCGTAATTTTGTATGGAAAATGGTTGAAACAAATGCCTATTTAAAAAGGGCCGTCTTGTGTTGTACTGGCTCTTTTTGAATAATGACAGGCTTGTTACTTAGTCACTTGTAATTTTATAAACCTTTCGAGCATGGTGGAGTTATAACTATTAGTTTATTTTGGTACTGTGCAGGTTTTGGCTACTAAAGTTCAGCCTTACCAAAACTAAACTATCCCTTTAAGAACACGTATTTAGCCGTATTCTAATAATGAGTTTGTCTTGGCTTTAAAGGATAGTTGAGTTCTGGTAAGGAGAGTACAGTTTTGGTAAATCTGAATTTTAGTAACAAAAAAAAACCTACATCATTACATTACAAACAATTATAACTACAAAGTAACACAAAATTCCAAATGACGTTGTAAAGATCATGTTATCATTCAAAAAGAGCCGTTCAAACGTAAAAGGGCGCTGTCTTAACACTCATCGGTTTAAACCATTTTGAATAAAATAGTGTGCATGTGATGTTTTGTTGAAATAGTGATTAGATAGAGAAATAACCAACAACTATTAACATACCTATTTTGTAACGTTTTTAAAAGAGGAAGCATTTTTTAGATTTTTTAACGGGTGGTTCAAAATTCTCTAATAAACCTGGGGTCCCAGCTTTATGACAAATTGTTATGATATTTTAGCCGTCTCTGAACGGATTTTGATCAAATAACGTTTATTCTGTCACTAAAATATTATGCCCTTTCGAATTGTACACTCAGATTTTCATTATCTCACAAAAAGAGTTATGATGTGTAGCGCCCTCTCTACCAAAACTCAACTATCCCAAAGTCAAAATGCTTACTTTTTCTGATATCACGATCGTCGCTCGCGATGAACAACAGAACTTTTCCCCTATCTGCAATGGATTTTCTATGGAGACTGCGTGTTTAAGGGACTATCGCAATCACAAAAATATGGTATGTGAACAGGAATGAACGGGGTCTGCGGACAAAATATCAGACATAGTAGTCAGAGAGAGAAAAATAGTAACTATGTAATTAACAGATAAATTAAGGAAAGAAATCGGGAAATATATTGGAACCTGAGCTGATAATATGGCTGGGATCGAAATATTGTTATAAGTACAATGCCACTGGTTACTCGCTTAAACATATAATAATGCAATTACATACGTATAAAGAGCTTAAATATAACAGGCATTGAACCGACTTTTCAACTTTGGAGATAATCAGGTTTTCTATGTACATAGGCCTGTATGAATATTCAAACGGAACGTTCCATATTTCAATGTTGACTGTTTAAAGGGGTAGTTTAGTTTTGGTAGAGAGGGCGCTGCACATCACAATTTTTTTATGAGGTAATGAAAAACTTAGTGTCGAATTTGAGAGAACATGCAATTTTAATGGCAGAATATACTTTATTTGGTCAAAATCGACCAAGAAACGGACGAAATATCAATAAATATATCTGATCTTATAATTATTTGGGGCCCAAATAATTAGATGATTTTCAGAAAGAAGAAAACTGCTTGCACTTTTTCAAAAATGTTCAAAAGCGTTTTTTATATAGTTATTGATGATTTCGCTATTTAATCATTATATCAATAAAACATCACATGCATAATTATGTATGAAAATGGTTGAAACCAATGCTGTTTTTAAAAGCGCCCTCTTGTGTTTTAATGGCTCTTTTTGAATGATAACAGGTTTTTTACTTAGTCGTTTGTAATCTTGTATACCTTTCGAGCAGGGTGGAGTTATAACTATTAGTTTATAATGTTACTGTGCAGGTTTTGGCTACTAAAGTTCAGCCTTACCAAAACCAAACTACCCCTTTAAATTGTATATGATTATAATAATAATAATAATAACAACTGGTGTCTATATAGCGCATTTCATTACAATAACCACATGTCAATGCGCTTTACAATCACCCAGAGAAAAATACAATATTCTTACACTAATACTGGGATGAGATAATGGTTAAATAAAGGGTTAAATATGGGATGGGATGGGATGGAGTGTTGCCGCTTACCTATAGCGACCTGTAGCCTCGAGTTCTCGACCGAATAATAGCAATGTATACCGCTAATACCTTCCCACTTTACCACTAATTAGTGCTATTAATGACTTGAACTTAAAGGGCACCTAGATATATCAAATTTAGCGCTTTTCAGAACATGAAATTATTATTAGTATTGTAATGGTTAATTTCTCATCTAAATTGCTTTCCCCTGAATCCGAAAATGGTATGGAATCAATGAATGACATGTGTAGATCAAGTTCAAACAATAAAAGTTTCAAACCCCGAGCATCTAGAAGAAAACCCCGAGAAAACCCTAAACCAATGTCAATACATGCTGTTTTAGGCAAATTGAGTTCTCGACCGAATAATAGCAATGTATACCGCTAATACCTTCCCATTATACATAATGGTCATAATTAGCAATTACGAAATGTCTGAGAGGTATAAGGATCGCAAAGATTGTTTTCTTACAAAACTATTTAGTCTTTTTTGATCTCTAGCACTAAATAAAGCTATAATGACATGAACTTAAAGGGAATCTCGAAATATAAATGTTTGCGCTTTTTTAGAACATGAAAATATTGTTACGATTTGGATGCATAATTTCTCATCTAAAATGCTTTCCCCTGAATCCGAAAATGGTATGGAATGAAAGAATGACATGTCTAGATTAAATTCCAACAATAAAAGTTTCAAACCCCGAGCATCTAGAAGAAAACCCGGAGAAAACCCTTAACCAATATCAATATATGCTGTCATAGGAAAATTGCGTTCTCGGCCGCATAGCAATGTATATTACCGCTAATACCTTCCCTTTAAACAGAATGGTCATGATTAGCCCTTATGAACTGTTTGAGAGGTATAATGATCGCAAAGATTGTTTTCTTCAATAACTATTTATTCTTACTTAATATTTAACACTAATTATTGCTATAAATGACATGAACTTAAAGGGAACCTAGATATATCAAATGTTGCGCTTTTTCGAGACATAAGAACATTATTAGTATTGTAATCCTTAATTTCTTATCAAAATTGCTTTCTCCTCAAGCCGAAAATGGTATGGAATCAATGAATGACATGTGTAGATCAAGTTCCACCAATAAAAGTTTCAAACCCCGAGCATCTAGATAAAAACCCTGAGAGAACCCTAAACCAATGTCAATACAATGTTTGCTGTCATAGGCAAATTGGTTTTTCGGCCTCATATCAATGTATACCGCTAATACCTTCCTTTGAAAAGAATTGTCATAATTAGCCCTTATGAACTGTTTGAGAGGTATAAATGAGCGCAAAGATTGTTTTCTTCAATAACTATTTAGTCTTATTAATCTCTAGCACTAATTAATGCTATTAATTACATGAACTTAAAGGGAATCTCGAAATATAAACGTTTGCGCTTTTTCTGAACATGAAAATATTGTTTTGATTAGGATGCATAATTTCTCATCTAAATTGCTTTCCCCTGAATCCGAAAATGGTATGGAATCAATGAATGACATGTGTAGATCAAGTTCCAACGATAAAAGTTTCAAACCCCGACCATCTAAAGAAACCCCTGAGAAAACCCTAAACCAATGTCAATACATGCTGTCATAGGCAAATTGCGTTCTGGGCCGCAATGTATGTTACCGCAAAATACAGGTAGACCAAGAGTATTTGTTGAAAGCTTACTTTATTAATTGTTTGTAGATCGTTGGCCCAGCTCATACAATGCCTGGTTCCTTGACTGCAAATATTACATATCAATCGTGTCCGGACTACTACCCCCTGGACAACCACCCCCCGGACGATTACCCCCCGGACAACTACCCCCCTAGGACAATTACCACTCGGACAACTACCACCCGGACAATTACCCCCCTAGGACAATTACCCCCCAAGACAATTACCCCCCAAGACAACTACCCCCCAAGACAATTACCCCCCAAGACAACTACCACCCAAGACAATTACCCCCCAAGACAATTACCCCCTAAGACAACTACCACCCAAGACAACTACCCCCCGGACTACTACCCCCCGGACAACTACCCCCGGACAACTACCCCCCGGACAACTACCCCCCGGAAAACTACCCCGGACAACCACCCCCCGGCCAACTACCCCCCGGATAACTACCCCCGGATTATTACCCCCCGGACAACTACCCCCCGGACGATTACCCCCCAGACAATCACCCCCGGTCGATAACCCCCTGGAATATTCCCCCCCCCCTTCACCCAGAGCCAATTACCCCGCAAGACAACCACCCCAAGACAAATTATATGTGATTGGTCAGGCCGCCGGCCGGTATAGCTTGGATTTTTCAAGGCGGAGGGTTTGGGCTTTGGGGGTGCGTATATTCAAAAACGTGACCAAGACAACTTGCTGAGTCATATTAGTGTGCGTTTGTGTGTGTGGGGGGGGGGGGGGGGGGGAGGGGGGATCCGCCGCTGATTTAGACCACTGTTTTAGTTTTGTAAGCAGGGAGTTGGAGTTGTCAAATGTCAAATGGGCCGATCGTTGCCCGAGACCGATACAAAGTGGTCCTTTCTTAAGGGGGGGGGGGGGGGGGGGGGGTGTACGCACCTCATGCTACGGGACTGCCAATAGAATATACTGCAGTTATCGTACGATATCGCAATCCGAAATGTAGGTAGAAACATTGTGC
>JBAMJV010012024.1:0-47502 GCA_037951105.1 Echinarachnius parma
GTTGGAATATTGCACGGATAGACTTCAGAAATCATCAATTTGAGGTAAGTTATCCTTATTTTTAGCAAATCATATTCAACGTGCCAAATCTGTATAAAGTAAAGATGCTTTAGATATTAAAAAAATATATATAAAAATAGAGAATTTAAAGGCGATTTTTCACCTCGTCGCACATCTACGGAAAGTTTTTGAGCGACGAAGCTTTACAACGCCGTGCTAACACACGGCGTTGATTACAGTTACAAAGATACTAGATCCCTTTTATGCTCTTGTCGGAGGTCCAGGGGCGGAGCCCCCTGAAGCCTGTGGAAGTAGTTACAGAGGAAGAAATGTTTAATATGTTCGTAGATTAATATTCGCGCACAAGGTGATGCCGAGAAGCTTTACTTACTAATTCTGCGGAACTACCCCGCCGGATGGCGTCAAACCTCATAATGTCTTTACTTTCGGGTAAGAGGCGAATGATTACTATTGTTTGATTTCCTTTGTTGACCTTTATATATTCAATAAAGTGATGTTTAAATTAAAGTAATTTGTGATTTAACATCTGATTTCGTTTTCGCAATCGGTTAGTATTGTGTTTGTTATAGTAAAGGCAATTGTTGATTTAACTAATTTCTTTTAACTTTAAGTTATACTCAATATAATCAAATCATGTGCATTGATTTGTACTGCAAACCTCCGAAGTAGATCTCTCTCGTTAGGACTTGTCGCCATCTAGTGGCAAAAGCGTGTGATAATAATTTTTGCGAAAGGGTTAGCTTTTGGATGGTTGGTTGGTTGGTTATTTGGTTTTACAGACGCGTTCAGTCAATTATGATTATTTACGTCTGGGACCGCCCTTTATCGTCACCATCCGATAGACGCAGTCTAGATTCAAACCCCGGGGGGGGGGGGGGAGACGGGGGGGGGGGGGGGGGGGGGGGGACTCGAATTATTTTTTGACGGGGGTGTGCCGCACGGAACTCTGAAATGGGGGTCTTAAGAGCGGACTACAAGCAAACAAATATAGGGTCTTTGGAGCTACAAAAACCCTGAAACGGGAGTTAAGGGGTCTAAGGAGCAGACTAAAACTACAAAATACATAGACTTGGAGCTACCAAAGACCTACGGAAACCCTCAAAAAGGCTCAAATGGTGGTCCAAGGAGCTGACTAGAATAATGGACTTGGCGCTACTCAACTACCTAGCCAAGTCATTCCGGGGGTCTATGGAGCGGCAATTTGTGAAAATCGGGTATCTTTAGAGCGGCAATCGGGTGTGAAAACGGGGTTCTTTTAAGCGGCACATACCCGTCTTACATTATACATGAGTGCCCCCCCCCCCCCCCGGGATTCAAACCCGGGCCGATAAGTGCAAATAGCTGAGCTCTGACCACTAAACGAGAACACGTCCTCTTCACAGACACCTCGAGCAGACTTGGGTAATTTGAACCGAATTATATATCATGCCTTTTTTTTTTACTACTTCAGCTCCGCCGACTTGTTGATATCGAACGGGTATAGTAAGTCCAAACTGGGGGACCACCCTCCTTTTGGGCACGACCCTGATCAAGTTATATCACTGGGCGTTATCCCAACCAAAACCCTAACATATAAAGTATAATCCTAAAACTAAACCTGCACCAACTTATCCTTAACTCTACATTTTACTTTCACACAAATGATATCGTCGCGATAAATCCCCGTATCATTTGTCGCCAGGGCGATTGAATGTCACGTCAACGCAAAATAATGTAAGCAAATTGTCAAAATCTGAAACATTAATCTTTTATTTAGAACGCCAGCGGCTCTCACATACCTCATTATTTATTATTACCAATATAAGCATTTGGCGGGTTTGGGTTTTCCAAATTTCTCTTTTGTTATATAGATCTTATGCATGAGTTTCGGCTTTATAATCCTCTAGGGATAATTTAAAATGTGTACAAAGTCAATGCAATGAGTTAGTGAATATCACTTTGCATTTCGCTCATTACTCGCTCACATGACACGCATTTGCCTTGAAGTTTCCACACCTCACTCAGTGGACATATCCGATCACAGAAATACACATTTCATCAACCCTTCGTCAATGTTTGCAGAAGTCAACACATTTACTAGATCATTGTGTATGACAGTCTGTTAGTCCATCATTCACAAGCTTTGTTTGACATACAGGTCGGAATTTTCAAATTACAATTCAATAGCCTATTTGATCTTGTTCTCTCCCCCCGTGTTCACACACAAAATTTTCAGCCCTTAATCATGACTGAAGAATCAGCAGCTGACTATAGAATCAGCTTCTCATTAAAAATTCCTATGGCAAGCCCTTTGTGTAAAAACTAGATAAACTATGTTTTTCTCAGATACACTCAGTTTTTCTCAGATAAACTCAGTTAATCTCCAGATAAACACAGTTTATCAGAAAACTCAGTTTATCAGTTGATAAACTGAGTTCATCAGTTGATAAACTGAGTTTGTCTGGCAAGCCCTTTGCGTAACAACTAGATAAACTCTGTTTTTCTCAGATAAACTCAGTTTATCACCAGATAGACAGAGTCTATCAACTGATAAACTGAGTTTTTCTGATAAACTGTGTTTATCTGGAGATAAACTGAGTTTATCTGAGAAAAACTGAGTTTATCTGAGAAAACAGAGTGTATCTAGTTTTTACACAAAGGGCTTGCCATTAGTCATGATTCTTTAGTCATGATTAAAGGGATGAAAATTTGTTGTTTGTGAACACGCTGCATGTTGCAGTATTATGTAATTGATGTGCAATGTATTGAATGTGTTTGTATGCATACTTGGTGTGCAATGTTTTGAGTTTGTTTGTATGTATAATTGGTGTGGTATATATTTAATTTGTTTGATTGATTACTAGTATTATCAGTACATGATGTTAAATGTATAAGGTATGTTGAAACATATTTTCTACCTCGGACTACATTGTGGTATCAAATGAGAAACCATTATAATATCTGCACACATTACCAGGCCACTACTGATTACATTTTTTCTCTTCAAAATTGTGTCTCATTTTATTTCTGTAATATATTACAGAAATTAATAAAAAAAGGGAATCCTTATGTGAGAATCAATAATGGTAAATTCCCATGAAAGTTATGTGTCATGTTTTCTCTGACGATAGTTGTATCATTTTGTATCATTATCATAAACCGTTTACTGAAATAAAAATAACACAAATCAATGCAAAAGGAAGAACCATATCAGAGGAATATCACATGCTTTTAAAGATTGTTTATTTATAATAATACATCTAGTTATGCATTTTCTTCGAATACACATGATGTGTTTTGTACAGAAATCACCATTGACAATATCATGGAAGCCAATGCGCAAGATAATTCTAATCACATTTTTGTAGATTTGGTGCCCTCTTCAAGCTCCCCGGCGAAACAAAATGCGGAGGATCGAAATATATCCAACTCTAAATATACATGTACATGTCACCCCAACATTCAAATAACCTTTTGTGTAGATGCTATGAAAAAATTTCCTCTGGCAAAAAAATGGAGGGTCGTAATAAAGCGAATTCTAAATATACACGTAAATGTCGTCACAACATTATATTTCCATGTACTTTTTTTCTTCCCTGCGGAAAAAAAAACTGATGGGTCAGTAGTATATAAGCCAACAACTGTATAATAATTATTTATACATGGTGTCCCAAAAACTTGAGGGTACCTTGTCATGTATCCAACATTAATCATATAACTTGTACAAATTCTCCCACTTTTATGTAACACACTGTGCAAGCTTTACAAATATAAAGAATTGTCCGCCAGACTCCATTTCGTCATTGGTACGAACCATACATAATCGCGATCATACTGAACATTATATATTTATATACAATTAACAAAGTAAAGACACTATACATCATCATCTTTTTTTCCTGCAATCTTACATGATCACAAAGTCGAGAATAAAAACAACAAATAGTTAAATTTATATCATAAAGTCACATATTGACTACAGTTGGTAAAAAGAAATAATTACAACACTAAGAGTGCTACCAGTAGCTAAATAAATAACGCACAATGCTATATCATATTATACATGTATAGTGGCATCGGCTTCCGCTTATGCTATAGGCCATTCACACAAATTACATACCAAGAAGAACAACAACCAACAATAACCAAAAGATTGAAATGTGCAATTAAATCAGAGCGACTGTCAGCGATGGAACATTTTCTGCGGATAACTGTGATTGTTTGCAGTTAGCCAACAATTTTTGAAAAGGAGATGCATTACTGTGCGGTAACCTGCAGTACCCTGCAGTTCTCTGCAGTAATGTACATGTACTTGCAGGTTGCTGAAACGGTTGCTTGGCATGAAACGCATACTAGTGTATGGCATTGCAATATATGGAAGTATGTTTAAGTTCTTGCAAGGAACAGTCAAAAAGAACTAATAGAGTACTTCCTGTACCTGGTATATGTTATGATATGCCATGGACTGGCTATACATTGTTCAAGGCATTCCAAATTCTAAACCAGTTCTTGGTATTTCATCTAAATTAAGCTGTCAACTGATTATTTGTTTTCTTTGCCCTGATAAAGATCCTGCTAGGATCGAAAGCTAGGCTCGATACGACTCTCATTTTATCACATCGGCGATTAATCGTAGATAAGCAGTTTTCAGCAGTATATTCTTCATAAGCTGTACACTATAACACAAGTTTATGTCTACCATAGAGACCGATTCATCATAACCACAAAGTCAGAATTCAAAAAGAAGGAAATGTCCGTTAGTTTGGTTAAGTAGCTACACTAGAAGAATGAGAATAAAAACTAGAACAATACATCGGTCGAGATTTAAAATAGAAAAGAAAAACGGAAGACAAATTTGACTTGATACATCTCAAAACAGTTTAAACCACCTTTCTATTTGGGTCATTGTGTAAAAAATCTGACCCAATAAAAACAGATTCCATACTGAAATCCTGACAATAAAAATACTAGGAGCAGCGGTCATATCTATCAACCAATAGAATAATAATTACTCTACTATTCAACCTGTAAGCAATTTCAAATCTCATTATCATCATCATACAAATTCTCATAAAATTCTTTCCATAATATGGCACCTAGATCCTGATCTCCATAAAAGATCGTCATGATCTTTAGGATGTCCTAAAAGAACAAAGCATTATAAGCTTATTTATATATGTATTCACTTGTTGGTTGACATTATGACATATACCATGATTTAAATTGATTAGAAATTGTTCAAACTAAATGATTGTTGAAACAAATTTCTTCTACTTGTTTCCAATAGTTGACTGATCACTTTACACTGATTTTACATTTGATTACAATCAAGTATATTATCAATGTTAAATCCTGATTACTGTTTCGATATAAAACACTTCAAGCGAGAATTGAATTGACTGATTTTCAAAGATACATAAATAAAAGTGTGTATGATGGAACTGAACAAACTCTCTGTATCATAATTTGGAGTTAATACAGGGTATTACATTCAGCCTCAAAACTGCAAACTTTACATCGCAACAAATTGAGCCAAAAATGGCTGAATTGGTAAAAAGTCAACATTATCCAAGTTGCATACACATTGTTGCAGTAACTATAGCAAATGGATGAAATGTCTTCAATCCTACCATGTATGTCTTTGTAAAAAGGTGTAATTATCTCCCGATAATGTCATACTTTGACTTCAATAATATGATCTGTTGATTTAAAAAAGGCAATGTTGCCTTAGTTTAAAAACGAAGTTTAAAATGCAACACTCTTCGCATTGAACAAAATGACTTCGCAGTAAAAAAATATATGCATGAAATATGACTGATTTTGACAGTCCAAATGTTTAACTTGTCAGGAAAAAGCTAAACAAATATTATAGAAAACGATTCCCCCAAAGGGGCAAATCTTGTCCAGTACCATATTGACCTTTTCAGTATACATCAACCCTGTTTCAAAAACAATCCAGAGCAAAATAACAGTGATTTCCTATTGAAATATATTTATTTGTATGGGCATATCTCAGCCAAAACGTCACATATTCAATTGATTTTCAACCTTTGGGCATCATTTTGTATGCCTTTTCAGAAAATGAGGTTCAAATTGAGAAATTCTAAAAATAGATTTGTATGACGTCACAGGTTCAGTACCACATTGACCTTTTCAAATGATCCATACATCAACCCTGTTTCAAAGACAATCCAGACAGCAATAAGACCATGTGTTAACACAAATAATAATAATGTGAATCAATCATATACGTTACTTAACACTGGAGCATGTTTATGTATAGAGCAAAGACAATACCACTTATATAAGACATATATATATATAAAGCAGAGACGATGACTTTACAAAGACAATGCAAACATTATTGATAACTCTTTGATCGCAAAAGGACATTCACATGACTTTGTACATGGAAGGCAAAAAACATATTAAACTTCAAGATCAAGTATTTATAGATGCTACATCATTGGATCAGTAGAAATATATAACCATAGTAATGAAGCACAGACAAGCATACCAAGTACAATCAACATAACATGGATTGCAACGAGACTGACTTACAGCGAAAACCAACATAATTAGGATTATGTGGATCGATATGTGGATTATTATTATTAGGATGATGAGTTTGAACCTCTCAAAGATATTTATAGCAGAACAATAAGTGCTTAGCCACGTAGATATTATAGTTGTAGTTGATATTATATTGGGGCAGACGCAGACAGCTTGAAAGTCTTCTTTGCAATATTGGTGTCTAAAACATTAAGAGAAGTCATGATAAGATTAAAGGGATAGTAGAGTCCTGGTTGTGGATTATTATTATTAGGATGATGAGTTTGAACCTCTCAAAGATATTTATAGCAGAACGATTGGTGCTTAGCTACATAGATGATATCATATTGGGCAGATGCATACAACTTGGAAGTCTTCTTTGCAATATTGGTGTCTAAAACATTTCAAGAGAAACTTTTGACAAGATTAAAGGGATAGTAGAGTCCTGGTTGAGAGGGCGATTCAAGGAAATGTTTTTTTTTTGTGAAGTAAGGGTAGTAATTGAAAAAAAACATAGTTTTTAAAATGAAACAAAGTTTGCTTTATCGAAATCCACACCGATCATCTTGAACATCCATAACAAAAAGTTATTTGAGTAATTGAACTAACCTACCCATTTGTGAAAAATAAGATGTAGTAGCTCCTAAATGAACTGAGATCTGTATGTTTTTTTGTTTTCAATCACATTCTCAATTTGTAAAACATGTGGTTGAAATTCTCACGTTTTAAAATAAAATCCACTTGTGTCAATGGCTGCCAATTGAATGAAAACGACCTCTTATGTAGCTAGGCATTACATTTTGTTCTACCCTTAAAGAACTGTTTATTACATGCATTACTTTTTAAGGATAAAACATGCAAGTTTTAGTCTGTAAAATTAAGGTTGACCCAATCTTTACTTTCCCTTTAAAGACTAATGGGCCTATATTTGATACATAACTACTTGTATCATGTTTTTAATAAAAGAAAATGTAAAAGCAGCAGGTATATATTATATATTTTCCTTCAATCTAATTTGGGATCAAATTACAAACTCTTGAATTCAGTGACGGTTGGTGATAATTCATCGCAAAAATAAAAACATCAAATTTAGATACTGAAAAGGATACAGGTAATATAACATTAAAACAATCTTGCAACTGATATAATGTCAGAAAAACATGTTCCCTTGATTCGATTTACTTCATATCACTAACCAGAAATAAAAATTGATTTGTTTTGAACATTGTAAGTAGAAACAAAATTATAACATTTTGATACAATAATTTGTATAAATTTATGTATAAAATAACTAGAAAATTTAAATGTATCAAAGTTAGTTTAAGCTATCAAAGAAATGTAAGATGAAAAACAATATATTATAACTTAATAAGTTTTCCTTTTTCAATATTTTAGTATTCATTTTGGCCTATGAGAATGTATTGATGAATTCAAGCTGTCATTCATATAATTGTGCCTCTGGTACAAATTCTGCCAGGATTGAAATAAAAGACCTTATTGAAGCTAAATTTAAAATAACAACTTTCAAATTGGGCCAAGCAGTTCTTGAAGTTTGTTTTCTTCATATCACCAATATCAACACAACATTTTTCAGATGTATCGATTCATTAAAGGGATCTAGTAACTTTGTTGAATTGTGCAAAAAGTGATGAATGGTTGATCCAATGTATATTATTGTTATCTCATATGTCCACAAGGTATTGTGTGAAAATTTCAAGTCAAATGGACATTGCATGGCCAAGTAATGAGCGAAAATGCAAAGTGATATTCAATAACTCACTGCACTCACTTTGTACACAGAAGAAAAACTCGCCCGGAGTTTTTCTTATCTGAATACTTCGATCGTACATATCTTTGTAACGAAAGGGAAATTTGAAAAACCGAAACCTGTCCCATGATTTTATTGTTAATACGAATACAACAAGGTATGAGGGAACCGCTAGAATGAAAAATTTATTTTGAGGATTTGGACAATGTTACTAAGTCCCTTTAAATGTGCTCAGGGCCCATTAACATCTTTTCTTCTAGAGTTTTTTACCCTGAAGTAGAGAAAAGGTTGGAGCTTTTAAAGCAAGGATAACTATATTCAAACATTAACCACCTCTGTAATAACTGAAAAACCACCACACTGATAAACCAACAGTATACAACTAACGAATGGGCTTCTTGTGATAGTCAAATCTATTACCGAGGTGGGCTCAAAATGATTATTACCCGAAGCGTAGCTGAGGGTAATAGTCATTTTGAGCCCACCGAGGTAATAGATTTGACTATCACAATCAAGCCCATTCGTTAGTTGTTTTATATCACTCATCAATATCAGTGATTGTGTTCAGCTTATAGCAAAATAAGTGATAATCTCTGAATATTTCATAAAATCGCTTGTAAATTTTGATATAAAAATCAATCGACATTAAAGAAGCCAGTATGAGCCTCCAGAACCACGGCGCATCTAATACGCTTAAAGTCATTGTTATTTTGCGCACACAATCACAAAGACGCAAAACTGAGTGCGCACCAACGCGCTGGCAGTTGCGCACATACGCGATGAATGCGTGCTAGCGCTCCCACTGATGTGCTTATTGGCTGTCTTGGCGTTCTTCTTCCCAGGGTGTTAGTTTTTACCAGCAATGTCAATCACGTGACTAGAACGTGTGCGCCATAGAGTACTGCACACATTTGATCGCGTGTGCATTTTGCTTAAACACATGATCTATGGGACGAACGCGTAACGAACTTTTAGTGTTAATTTTTTGCTAACAGCCCGGTCACATGTTTGCGCGGGGATTGCGCGTGTTGTCCAAAACTATCATTTGTCAAATACAATGGTAAAACGATCTTATGAGGGATATAATGATCAGTAATATCGACATGATTAACACATTACTCCATGATGCAAAATTACAAGGTGTGTCACATGATCAAGACCATTGTGCCAAATTCACTGGAAAACTTTGAATGAAAAAACAAACAAGACTCCACATTACTGTTCACACAGCGATCACACTGTGAACACAGTGATCACACTGTGAATACACTGTGATCACACTGTGAAGACACAGTGAACACATAGTGATCACAATGTTAATACACTGAACACAATGTAAATACACTGAGAAGACACTGTGAACACACTGAACACAGTGTGAGAACACTGCTACACAGTGTGAGCAAACTATTTTGCACTCTGTGAATGAAGGATATATCAATATTTGGCTTAACATATGACTGTTCATGTGCACCAGTTTTGACAGGAAATTGAAAAGATTAAGCTTGTACATTGCTCCACTGTATCAAGAAGATTTCACTTGAGAACAATAAAATAATTTTCACATAATTAGTTTTGCAGGACATTAACATTTCACTCTATATAAAATTGCTCATGTGTAAACGTTTTGACAAGAAATATAATAAAGCTTTACCTTGCGTACCTGTCACTTATATACCAATTTACAAGTGCATACAAAAGACAGCAGTAAATCATAAATTATTATTATTATTATTATTATTATTATTATTATTATTATTATTATTATTATTATTATTATTATTATTATTATTATTATTATTATTATTATTGGGAACATTAAAATTAGGTTTCGGGCAATTTTTCAGGCAATTTTTCTTTATGGGCCATCAAATTTTTCTTTTTTTTGCTCAACAAATATTTGATAAATATCAATTTCACTTCAACCACCTGGCTCCAGTGTTTTACTACACGGTCCAAAGCTAGTGCACTTAACACAAAGTGATTTTTGAATCTATTTTTCTGGATCGGTCCTGAATGGATTAATGCATGGGCAAGGCTAGGTGCTTCAACAGTATTTAAAAACAAACAATCAAGTATAAGTTTCACTTAACGATTCACAAACATTAGTGTAGGTTACACGCAAGGATTCACAAACATTAGTGTACGTTACACGCAAGGATTCACAAACATTAGTGTACGTTTCATTCGATTAATAATGAATCACAAACATGAGTGTCAGTTTCACTTGCAGATTCAACACATAGAGTAGATTTAAAGAAGGAAACAATGTACTTGGCATGTTAATTTGTGGTACAAGACCTTGTTTAAACATTCAGAGCATTGAAATTCATCATATAGATGTGCCCTCTTTGGTGGTTGCCTAATGTTTGTTGTTATCAATTGACCCTAACATGGCCTTCGAAAGTCCACAAGGAGTTTTGAGCCTCTGCTAATTTGTCCTTGCCTGTGGAGGAATATAATGGTTTAAGGAATACAAAGTCCTAAAATAAACCGTTTCCCTCTCCAGTGTATGTTGCTTAAACAGGGCCATTGGAAACATCATGTATTACGTGCACAATCAAACCCGTCTTGGTGGCAACATGTCTGTAGCAGTCCACATGTCTATAGTGGCCACCAAAAGCAATCCCTAGCAGCGGAAAATTGGTCTTGGAGTCAAAAGATGCATTTTGAAAATATCTCTGTGCATGCATTTTGTATAAAAACTGGAAGAAATGTCTGAGATTCAAGCGCTTTATGCTTGAATGTCGCGCTTTCAGATAAATGATGTACCTGCATAGGGATGTAATGCTAAATAATGATCCTCTGGACCTGAATTCCTTCAAAAGAGTTCATACTCATCAATAACCATGTAGGAATGGGGCATTCCAAAGGCTAGTAATGGCTGCTCTGCAGTCGTACAAGAGTTGCTTTTTTACAGCGGGATCCCTCTTTGACAGACCATGCCTGTTTGGCACAGAACAAAAAAAAATGTTTCATTGCCCGCAATGATCAGTAAAAGGAAGGATGTCGTCGCAAGCACCCTATGTGTCCAAAATGAAAACTAAAATAGTTAAAAAACCCATTTGTCGACGCTGTCATTTCGTGGCCCGAATTCTCATCAGTGAGTTAAATGTTACCCTGGGTTAATTTGCGTCATACCGTAGAACACCATCGTCAAGCACCCCCCAAGCACCTATATGCATCTTGCTTTTAAAGAGCGCCCGCTCTCTGTCCAAACGGGAAACTTTAATCAAGAATGGAAATAATGGTGAGGAATATTCATGAGGATAATAATGGAGGTGAATCTCATAGAAACGTCTTTAAAAGCAAGATGCGTATAGGTGCTTGGGAGGTGCTTGACGACGGTGTTCTACGGTATGGCATCCTACAATATATAACCCACTGACTAAATTTGGTTATACCAACCATGTGTTACATTTGGTGAGAGGTCGGGCCAATGTGTGCATCACATGAAAACTCAACCGTTGATACATCTAGAACAATTGACTTGCTAAAGATTTGTTAAGTCCTGGGTTATAAACAAATTCATAATCCATGCCGTGAAAAGGCAGAAGAATTGATGTGCCAATCATGTTGAGGGATGTACAAGACCCAATGCACATACAGTCACACCAACTCTACTGTAGCAACAACCTGTAAATAACGACCACCTGTCTTTACACACCACTTATCTGGATTGGATTCCCAAGGAAGCAGTTTGCAAGTCAGTAAACATGTCTACAGATATAGATGCCTGCTTATAATAAGAATACTTGTCCATGGCTTTCACTTAATCGTTTCCTACAGGTGGCCAACATTACACATTAGATAGACTCCCTCAAAAAACTAGTTTGTTGTAGAGCCTAATTAGCTAGTAGCCAATGCAAAAGTTTCTAGTGGCCGAATTAAATTTCTGGTGGCCATTGGCATCCAGACTACTGCTAAGGGCACATCCTTTTTTCTCATATGGTCTCATAATGATGGTCTATCTAGACAAGTTTGACCATAACTGCAAGGTGGGAAACTATGACGATGAGTTTTCTTCTCCTTCCTCCTTCTTCTCCTTGCTCTCAGTGGCAGTAATTTCACTGCTGATACAACCATTTGTGTTACCACTGATGCTGGATAAACTTGTGTTGCTGCCTCCCCCACTTCCACCACTACAAACACTTGTAGTGCTCCCTTCACCATTGATACCACCAACGCTACCGCTTGTAGTGGTGGCAATACTTGGGGCACTGGATGAGCTCCGCATGAGCGGGATGGGCCGTAGGGGCTCTGATTTGGCGATGATGGACTCGATGCTAAGCACGCGTTCCTTTGGTCGTTTCTCCGGCTCCTGGAGTCTGTGGCTATCTCTCTCTGGGCTAGGATGCTTGGTGTCAAAGTAGTAGTCTCTGAATCGACGCAACGACTCCTTCTCTTTCTCCTTAGGACGTGGCATGGACGTTGAAGGCTCGTGTTCCGTCTGCGTTTCCATAGGGCTTGGGAACTGGAAGAACGTTCCCATCTGAGAGCGCTGGGTGGGCGTGCATGGCAGAGACTGAGATGACGGGCTCTGGTCGAAGAAGATCTTTGGCGACTTTGTGTCAGTGTCGGCGTACGAGGGCGTGCGGGCAGCCTCGCGGTTCCACTTCCGCTTGAAACGCAGCTTAATGGGCACAGAATCTTGGTTGCCTGAATCGTCATCTAGAAGGTTCTCTTCTGACCGACTCTCATTATTCGTGTGAAGGATCACGCGACGTGGGGGCACAGGGCTTCCACGGAAAGGTGACCCAAAGCGACGAGCATCTAGTCTGTCATTAATAGGGGGTGCACTGCTTGGTGGCTTGATATCAAACAGCAGAGGTCTGTTCTCAACCTTGAGCGGTGGAGGTGGTGTCTTCCTGCGTGGCTTCTCAGGCACTGAACGATCTTCAGGAGGACTTGTGATTGTATGGGGTGCCGTCTCTGGCGATCTCCTCCCTGGAGTCATTGAGCTGGAGACATTCCTATCGTCAATTTTGATGGCAGGAGGGATGTGGCCCCCTATGCTAGCCTGGCGCTCTCCAGACAAGCGCTTCTCGCCCATTCTGCGGAGGTAAAGCTCTGATTGCAGCGGTCTCTCCGGGATGCGTATGGCAACCTCCTTCTCTGGAGATTTCTGCAGCTTCTGTTGCTGCAGTTCCATGGCCTCCTGTTCATGTCTCCTCATCTCCTCCTGCTGTTGCCTGATCCTCTCCTCCTCCAGCCGCTTGTTCTCCTCCAACCTCTTGTTCTCCTCCTGGCGTTGCAGCTCCTTCTGCTTCTCAGCCGCCTCAAGCTCTAGGTTTCTAATCCGCGTCTCGTTCTCTGTGTGCGTCCGCCAGACGGTTCCGGGTGACGCGGGCACTGTATGTGGCTGGAAGGAAGCCCTGGCATGTGCCTCGGCAGCACGCAGCTGAGCCACACGCTCATGCTCCATTCTCGCCATGGCAGCCTGCGCCTGAGCTTCCTGGTGAGCCCGCTGGATCTCCGCCGGGGAGTATGTGAACCTTGGAGGGCCGTGGTGGTGACCAGGGGCAGACAGGAGGGGAGACATGGTGGAGGAAGGGCTAGCTAGAGGGGACAGGTAGCAAGGGCTGGCCGGCAGCGAGTGCGAGAAGAACGAGGCTGGACGCATCATCTGAAAAGATAAATGCAAGAGACAAGAAATAGGTCATGCAGGGTCAAATAAACACTGTATTGAATGCAATTGTAATATAAATGAACCCTTACATATTTTACTTTCATATGATTCAAGGACACCCATTTTATAATTTTGCCTGAATTCTAATTTGTAAATAATATCAAATACTATCTGCTTAGTAGGTCCTCTTAGCTGAACATTGATATTACAATGCTTTCTTGCAAATATATATTTCCAGTATCAGAAATATCAATATTATGTTCAATACAGCAATGGGATGACAATATCAAACACTCGTTAAGAGTCAAAAACAGAATGTTAATAATGCAGTGCGTACCTGGAATGCAGGTCCACTGTAGTTGGGGCGTAGACTAGGGCTCATCAACCCGGCGAGTCTGCGGTCAGTGTCTGTGAGGCCGGAGAGAGGATGGTGAGGCTGTGTAGGGGGATGCGTTGACATCGACGAACCCGGCTCAGTCTCACCTAGACTGTGCGACCGATGTCGACGACGTCCTGGCTTCTCGTCTCCGTCGAGCGATTCCCCGGAGTCGCTGCATGACCCGGACTCCTTAGTGAGATGTGATGGTGTACTCGGCTCATCGTCAACACCTGGTTCATCCATAGCGTTACCCATGCCGCCACGAGATCCAGGCATAAATGGAGGCACGTATTTCAAGTCAGTCCCGGGGTAGTTGACCAGGATGAGCTTGCTGAAGTTAAATTTGTACGTGAAGCGTTTGCCCTTCGTCTTGTTGAGGATGCGCTTGTTGTAGTAATATCTGAAGGAGATTGAAACAGAAATGCAACAACACACTTTAAAATGGATGTCTGTCACGCTGTTCTGCACCAAAATTAGATCAGGGTATTGATGAAATTAACCTGCAACAAACAAAACATACATAAACAATGGGAACAAGTTCATAAAAAGGGTGTCACTGTTCATTTGCAAATTGCAACTTGTAATTAAGGACACCCCAGTTTGCCTCAAACCTTCAAGGAAGAATGTTGGTATTAGTACATGATTCAGTAGCCCAATAGCTTAAGATTTATTCAGGAGGGAATAATAATAACAGTTATTTGATATAACACTTTCTATTCATGTGATTATCAAAGTGCTATAAATTGTCATAATTTCTCTGGTCAATGGATACACACTATATTTAGTCCTGCACACAAAGTGTGTGTTTTCAACTCCCCAGGAAGCATTCCATCCAGTCGCCTGTTAGGCGCACACATTGTTAAGATTCTAAAGGCTAAGCTTACCTGAGAGCACGGCTGAGTTTGTCGTAGTTCATGTGCGGCTTGCACTTGCGGGTGCCCCAGAGACGGGCAAGTTCATCTGGATCCTTGATGAGAAACTCTCCGTAGTCGCCCTGCCAGGCGATGACGTCGCGGAACTCTTCCTTCTGAAGCAGCTCCAGGATGAAGTGCCATAGCTGGATCTGACGGCTACCAGGGCTGGACTCTGGTTTGTAGGCCCAATCTGGATAGGCAACACCACCTCAAAGAGAGGCAACGGAAATCAAGTTACATATTTCATCAAGGTTTCCTACAGATTGAAGATCATTAATGCGTTTCATGGGGAAATACAAAGTTACATTGTAGGCCCAGTTTCGCTGGGCGAGGAAGTAGCTCACGACCACCATGGCTGGACGTGGTTTGTAGGCCCAATCTGGATAGGCAACATCTACTCAAAGAGAGGCAACGGAAATCAAGTTACATATTTCATCAAGGTTTCCTACAGATTGAAGATCATTCATGCACTTCATTGGGGAAATACAAAGTTACATTGTAGGCCCAGTCTCGCTGGACGAGGAAGTAGCTCACGACCACTATGGCTAGACGTGGGTTGTAAACCCAGTCTGGATAGGCAACATCTACTCAAAGAGAAGCAACGGAAATCAAGTTACATATTTCATCAAGGTTTCCTACAGATTGAAGATCATTCATGCACTTCATTGGGGAAACACAAAGTTACATTGTAGGCCCAGTCTCGCTGGACAAGGAAGTAGCTCACGACCACCATGGCTAGACGTGGGTTGTAAACCCAGTCTGGATAGGCAACATCTACTCAAAGAGAAGCAACGGAAATCAAGTTACATATTTCATCAAGGTTTCCTACAGATTGAAGATCATTCATGCCCTTCAAATGGGAAATAGCCCTAGGATAAAGTTACATGAATATTTGCAAGATCCCAGTGTTTTGAAGGCCCACTATGGACATGAAACATCACCTCGAAGAGAGGCAAAGTAAACAGGTTAAAGGGGACCACCAGGCAAAGAACAACACATTATTATATGTTTTGGTACCGTTTTGTGATATCAAATAGATACCCAACGTTTTGCAAAGGGTTGTGTAATTCATAAACAAAGCAATTAATTTCCACCACTTACGGAACCACTGCTATTTCCTGGTTCCATACGGGCCAACCATTTGCGAGTGCGCCAATGCAGCTATTCACGCGCACGTTTGTAAACAATAGATTCCAGGGCGATTCGTTCGCTCTGTACACGTTGCAATTCATCGCACACATAGCAGTCTGCGTAATTCAGACCGCATGAACGCATGCTTTAGAATGGTGATGCGTTTCCAATTATTTTTTTTTCTTCTGGAAACATATTTTTGTGAACTTGTTGATGGAATGGAATACTAAACATGTTACCTTTCTTTAATAAGAATATTATGTTTGGGTGGTGGTACCCTTTAAATATTTCATCAAGATTTTCAACAGAATAAAGACGATTCATGGCATCAAAATGAGAAAAATCTCTGGGACGAAGTTAAATAAAAGTAAACTTGAAAGATCCCAGAGTGTTTTATAGGCTCAGTCAGGAGATACAAACAGGTCACATGACTACAGTGATTCTTCAGGTATTTAAGTGTACCCGTCTTGTAATCCTAACTACCTGGACCTTTTAGAATGACTTTTGGCAATGACCACAATATTTTAACTGGGAACTGTGGAGAATATCCCAATAATGATTCATCTGAGAAATGGTTGTCAAACCATCCATGTTATAAACCAACCCAAGACCCGATATGAGAACTCTATTGCTTTGAGAACTGCTTGGACATGTATAAATTATTGAGTGCTATAGGGGAACTGGCTCTTCTTAGTATTCTGTGTTATATACTAACCCAAGACCCTTATTCATATGAGCACTGGTTGTAGGACTTACTGGAGTTCCAAAGGGGAACGGTAGGGCTGGGCAGCGGGCCTGACATGGATGGCATGCACAAAAGTAAAAACCCTCCCACGACCCTATTGCTTTGAGGATTGATTGTACATGTATACATTATTGAGTGCTGTAGGGAAACTGGCTCTTCTTAGTATTCTGTGTTATATACTAACCCAAGACCCCATATTCATATGAGCACTGGTTGTAGGACTTACTGGAGTTCCAAAGGGGAACGGTAGGGCTGGGCAGCGGGCCCGACATGGATGACATCGAGGGGGATGGGTGCTGCTGGTGAGACGGAGAGGGGGGCACCTGCGAGGGTGGACCCATCATTGGTTGCTCCATCCTGCTCCGGTACTGCAGCATCAGTTCCGCCTGGGGGTGGGGCGGGTGCAACGACAGCGGGAGCCCAGGGACGATGCTGGTGACGGCGGCGGTGCAGGCTGGAGACACCCCAATGTTGGGGGTGCTGCTGAGCGTGGTGGTGGCGGGCGGAGGGCAAGGCATCAATCACGGTTGGTCGGAGTTTGTTGAAAATGAAATAAGAACAATCTGCAAAGACAAAAGAGCAACTTAATTTGGTAATTATGAAATATATTCATTTATGTGGGATGCATGTACATGTATCAATGTTGCGTATGCAGATACATCCTACTGCTGAGCATAGAGAAATAATAATCTGCAAAAGAAAACAAGAAACAGAGTATTGATATAACGTTTCCAAAATCAAAGACAAACCACCAAAGGAAGTTAAAATCGTATGTGAGAGAAGAATGGAAATAATTTTCAGAAGGCATTAATTACTTCAATCATTGTTGATCAGAGTTTGGTGATGAATGACAAAAGATGGAAAATCTGCAAGAACAAAGCCAGGACACGATTAAAAGCTGTTGAACATAGTGGCGGTCGGCAGAGGGCGTGACACCAATCATGCATGGTAGGAATAGACAATGCAGTTATACAGGTTGGAAAAAACAAAAGGTTATTTTAGTAGTTACAGTATGCAAACTGTAATTGTTCTTGCTTATTTTGAGAAGGTATTGATAAAGACATTGTGTGTGAAAACATAACAAGAGAACAACGTTATGTTTTAGAAATAGTACAATATATCCAATAATGTGAGGGTTATAAAAGGAACGTGAGAGAAAGAAGCACAATCCGGAAGCACATTTCCCTAGAAATGCTTCATTATAACTGTTTCTCTTGTAAGTTTAAATGTGTGATGATCTTGACAACAGACAAGCCGAGCCAGCGGCCCGCTGATTAGCGGAACACCCGTGTGCGGCGGCCAATAGGACGTGGCCTTTACTGGCCAATCAGGCGCTTACTCGCTCAAGCGGGATAGCGTGTTGCGCCTGCCAGCGGGTATATATTCCCTTGCTTACAGAATATTTGCATCACCTGACGAAGTGTTGCAGCGGCGCACGAAACGTCGATATAAATAGTACAGAATCCATATAAATTCAAAGTCTAGACAATTACAGCTATCCAGCTTCTCCCGGCTTATCACATCTGGAAGGTGTTTCACAAATATCCCAAGTCGAACTTAACACTAAGTTGGACTTAAATTATGGGAAGCCATTTGTAGCCTTGGAATAAAACCAAAAGTAAAGGTATTTGAGACTTCCACAAAAAAATATATATATATATTTTAAATTTAAGGCTTCTTGATAACTACAAATTTAACTGATTTTATCAAACTTCATGCCCTTTCAAAAGAACTGTTTTACAAAGAACTAATTTCAACTTCGGATCTTTGTGAAACACCCCCTGTGTGTAGTTTCCTTACAAATGGCATCAACTTTATACATGCAATTGACTACCAGAGTATATTGGTGACTTCATACTCCTTATCTGCAAATGAATTGATATATATCATACATTTTTCATCCTATCAACCCACTAAAACATTCTTCAGCATGATTGTTTAAATATGACCGGGGGGTGCGTACCCAATGACGAAGCCGCCCCCCCCCCCCCCCTCCCCCTTGAAAAATCCTGGCTACGGGCCTGCATCACATCACGGTAAACAAATAAAATGCTGCACAAACTGAAACCACAAAGCCTACACAGATATAAGAAATTAAGATTAAAACGAAAATCAAAAGAAGATATGAAAACACCATGGCTCAAATTATCAACAGTGGACTACGTTTAACCCATAAACTAATAATCTAGGGTTAAAAATAATAAACCCTGTGAATTACGGCAAAAATTGGGTAGCGTAAACATAATTATCCGAGTCATTAATATCATCGCCTCTGTACCAGAGGCCACCCTCAGTCCACCCAAATCTATGGGTGGAATTCACAAAGGAGGTTTGTAGGAGGTTTGTACAAACCATGGTTTGACGATGGTCTACATCTATGGAATGCTGCTCGTATATATACAAGTAAATTGTAAATCAACATTGTTAACAAGTAAGGAGTTTACATTCCTTCTCCATCAGTTTACAAATGGCATTCCATAGATGTAAACCATCGTCAAACCATGGTTTGTACAAACCTCCTACAAACCTCCTTTGTGAATTGCACCCATAATCTCTAAAAGGGAACCAAACGCTGGCATTTTCGTTGACTGTTACTGATGTGCAATATTCTTTGGTATCACTAATGATAGAAATAATCAATGTTTTTGAAATCAATATCATCTGTTTTGACTGAACTCCCATGTCTCAGATGACGTTTCATATGGTAAAGTTGGAAAACATGGCAGAGATAGTGATTTTAAAAACATTGCCTTTGTTCCATTATTAGTGGTACGCAAGAGGAAATATACGACTAGAAGAGACAGGAATCATGCACTTATCAGTAGCATTAAAGGGATCTAGTAACTTTGTTGGCAAGCGCAAAAAGTGATGAGTGAATAATAAAATGTGTATTGGAGTGATCTGATATGTGGATGTGTGCAAATTTCATGTTAATTGGATGTTTTGGGCTGAGATATGAGCAACAATGCAAATTGATATTCACTAACTCACTGTACTTACTTTGTACAAGGCATGAAATTATCCCGTAGACAATTTCATATCTGAACACTTCCATCGTAAATATCTTTTGAACGAAATGGGAATTTGAAAAACTGAAACCTGTCCCATGCTTTTATTGTTAATATGAATATGATAAGGTATGAAAGAACCACTAAAGTTCCAAGTAAGTTTTGAGGATTTAGACAATGTTTCCCTTTTAAGGGATAGTTGAGTTTTGGTAGAGAGGGCGCTAGACTACTTATTTTTTTTGTGAGGTAATCAAAAACTGAGTGTAAAATTTGAAAGAGCATAATATTTAAATAATAAAATCATCTTTGTTTGATCAAAATCGGTTCAGAAACGGCTGAAATATCCATCAATATAACAATTTGTAATAAAGCTGGGGCCCCCAGGTTTATTAGAGAATTTTGAACCAGCCTTTACAAATTCAAAAAAATGCTTCCTCTTTTCAAAAAGTTACAAAATAGGTATTTAAATAGTAGTTGGTTATTTCTCTATCTAATCACTATTTCAACAAAACATTACATGCACAGTATTTTATTTAAAATGGTTGAAACCAATGAGTGTTTAGAGAGCGCCCTCTTACGTTTTAACGGCTCTTTTTTAATGATAACATGATCTTTATTACGTCATTTGTAATTGTGTGTTCCTTTCTAGTTATAACTATTAGTTTGTAATGTAATGATGCAGGTTTTGGGTACTAAAATTTAGTTTCACCAAAACTGTACTCTCCTTACCAGAACTCAACTATCCCTTTAAGGAAAATGTCCAGCGTTTCGTTTCCCTCTAACGTTATATAAAAACAATAAACTTTCTTTGCGTTGTTTTAATTTGTTTATCGGGGGATAACGTTGTACTGTTTGTTTTGATGTTGGTTTCTTTTGTTGTCATTTTAACAGGAGGGATTGTATAATAGGCTACTGCTTGTTTTCCTGTAATGTTGTGTTGTTTTCATGTTACACAGGGAGCTACTTTATCCTCAAATCTGTCATTCCAAGACTGACAGGAAATTAAGAAAATGTGGGTGACAGGTTCGCGACAGAGCGGACAAGTTACATCCTCATTTGACTTTGTAATTGCACATGTCTTATTTTTATCTGATCGGATGTTCAGGATTTTGTTAAAACGGATAATAAAACGGACATCTATTTCGAACGAGGCACAATAAAGAAGCAAGTTCATGCGTATGTCCCCATTTATATTCCTCTCACCCTCGATCCGAGTATCGTGACGAAATAAAGACATTGTTAGGGTTGCCATGGAAACGAGTGGTTTACTCGGGGCGGAAGCGGAAATGATAGCTCAGCGAAATGCTATTTGTGGCGCGGTAACGCTCTCAGCCGTTGCTATTCCTGAGCTGTGTTGATACAAAACAGTCAAAGAACCTCTATCCCTGGTAGTCGCAGTGCGCCCAGGTGTTTCGCAGAAACCGCGAGTAAACTTGCAGTCGCACTGGGTTTCTACGGCGAGGACAGTGATGGATGGCTTAATGAAACGGCTGTCCCAGGGAGGCTAGTCATAGCAAGAGCGGTGACGTCTTTTGCGAGAAAATACCCCCGAACGTATGAGCGTGCGACATGGGAAGTACGTAGGTGCGGCTAAATATAGCCTCGGCGAGATATAGCTGGCCGGTGAGATAGAATAAAGCAATGAATAAAGATTAGCACAATGCGACGCCGCGGTTTATTTCTGTACTCGTTTTTTCCCGCGTTTTTTTTACCCGCCATCACACATGATAAATTCGTTTATATTTCGCTCTTTCCCCTTTTCCCTTGTCGCCATCACCCGTAACAAATTCGGTTTATTTTTGCCATTTCATTTCTTGTCGTCACGTGAAACAGAACTCGTTTTATTTATTGCCCTCTCTTTATTTTTTGAATGTTTATCTTCAAATTAAACACGACTTCTAATTTTCTATGGCTCACCGCGATTTCTAACTGGAAAAGGTCTGCTCTCTGCCAAATATAGTCAGGCTGAAATTCTAAATTTGGACCCAAGTGAAATGGGACAATAACAATCGTAAACACGAAGCAGGAATCAACGAATGTGTTTCCAGTCACCAGTGAAAATTGTTATAAATAGTCTTGATTATCAAGAAGGGATTTGCCTCTGAGACTTTTTAGGTGAGAATTATAAGGGAAATATAAGAAATAAATGTAAAAGAATGCTGAAAACTGCTTATCCGCTATAACGGCAAGTGTAATAAAATGAGTCAAAGTAAGGCCAAAACAAATAATTTGTTGGATTGGAGTAACGGGCAGCCAAACATTAGGGTAGGTAGGTAGGTTTTTTTTTTTTCCTTTTTTTTCAGGATTCGCACAAATACACAAAAACACACATATAACACACAAATAACACATATCGCAAAATTTTTGGGGAAAAAAAATATATATATATTTTTTTTTTTTATTTAAAAAAAAAAAAAAAAAAAAAACAATCAAAAAAACCTTTAGGGTCGGCGGTATTTTTAGGGTCGGGCGGAATACGCCAATCCAACAATGTATTTGTTTTGGCCTAAGTAGCCGAGCTATCAAAAATATGACAGGTACATCACTGTTACATGAAGCTAAATACTATATAAAACAGATGGGAGAAATATATATTCTAATATGGGAAATATAAGAGAATAAAAGAGAGGGTAAAGAAACTCACAATAAAATCAAAGAAATTATCGCTAAATGTATTAATAATATACAAAATGATAAATAAAATATCACAAAACGTTAGAGAATAAGTTTTAAAAAATAATTACAAAAATGAAGAGAAAAAACAAAATATCACTCTAAAGTGAGTGAATAAAGACGATATCCAGATAAATCAAGCGAAGTTATTATAACACAGCCACTCTATTAGAGCCTCCAATCTCCTGACGAATATTACAGGCATTATTGTGTTAAGCTTAGAGATAACGATCAATCATTTTAGGCGCTATGATTATAAATCGAGAATTATGATGAATATAAATCAACAATAGACCGCCGTCTAGAGGGGAAGTTGTTACAGAAATTAAATATTTCCTACTTCCCTCCTTAAATTGGCATATACGTCATAGAGTACCCTTATCACAAAAACCTACATCACGTACGCTATGTTATTAGTATTAGGCATACAATACACCATCAGGGCCAGTGTAACTACGGGGAGCATATCATTTGCAAAAAAAACAATCAAACATAAGGGGACTGTTTGTGTACAAATAAAGAAATACATAATATGTGCCGCCGCCCCCCCCCCCCCCCTCCCTCCGCCAGTCCACGCTACGCCAATGTATACAATCACGTGTACTAATAAAGTCAAATTAATAAATTAACGTTGTGTGAACAATCCTTTGTAAACTAATGCCATATGTGTGTCAGTTTTCGAAAATACAAAGAGATGTTTGCCAGCTCATTGCACTGACTTTGTACATAGTTTTAATTCTACAATGGATAATGCCAAATCCGAACACTTCAATCATAAATACAATGTTAAACGAAAGAAAAACATTAGAAAACCGAAACATGTTCCATGCTTGAAATTGTAATACGAATACAACGAGTCAAGTGAGAACCGCTAGAGTTCTAAGTAAGATTTAGATCCCTTTTGGGGGATTTTGACAATGTTACTTTACATGTAGATCCCTTAACAACATTATGCTGTCTGAATGGGAAGTTATTAGTAATAAATAAGTAATAATAAGTTGTTTGTAACAATTTAGCTGTTCACAGCAGGATATATATTGCATATATTATATATTTATTTGTTGAAGGGATAGTGAGTATCGGTCAAACTTAACTTTAGTAACCAAAACCTGCACCATCACGGTACAAAGTAATAGTTATAACTTCACCATGCTCGAAAAGTATACACAATTACAAACGACTAAGTAAAACCCCTGTTATCATTCAAAAAGAGCCGTTACAACTCAAGAGGGCGCTATTTAAAACAAATCATTGTTTTAGCCATTTTTCATACAAAATTGTGCATTTAATGTTTTGTTAAAATAATGATTCAATAGAGATATCATGAACGACTTTTTAAAAACCTATTCAGATTGTTTTCCTAAGTAGTCTTTAAGCATTTTTTTTTTCTTTCTAAAAAGTCTAAAATATCCCCCAGTGATTGCCGGTGAGAATCATTTGAATAAAAATATACTTATGGATATTTCAACCGTTTCTGAACCAATTTTGATCAAATAAAGTATATTCTGTCATTAAAATTGTCTGTTCTTTCAAATTTGACAGTCAGTTTTTCATTATCACCTTTAATTCACAGAAACTACTGCTTTGAACAGAAATTTCTGCTTCACAATCACAATTAACTTTCAAACCATACAAATCTTACTATGTTGGAAAACCCTAGTCCGTACATCACTAAGAGAATTGTTCTTAAAGTATACTAAATTGGTTTGAAAATTAGACTGTCACAAATAAACGAACACACAAACCCATATAAAAGTCAAAAGGTCAAAAACAGTATGTTGATTGTGTGCAAATATATATTTTGTTCTTTAACATAATTATGGTATAGTATAAGTAGAGTAATCCATACATGATAACCAATGAGGATAATGCGGGGGTTGACAACATCATGATTACATGTACAAAAACAAAAAAAAAATCATCACTATCATTGGTTTGTATATTAAGTAAACTGTTTCTTCATAATGAATAATCGTCTGAATTTATCTAGGTATGTAAATTATGACGATATTGTTAACAGAAACAAAACCGAATTGACATCGGTATTATATAACATCACAGGAATCATACCATTAAACGCTAATTACATGGAACATAAGTCATTTCACGTATAGCGTCAGGTGTTTTAAGTTACGACGAACGCTTGTTACCATATTATACTGATCTTCCTGGTTTCGCAGGAGACTCCCTAAAAATAGACGCAAGATTAATTGCATCGGATTTCATCGCATCAGCAAAATCTCTCGGATTATTGAAATAGCTTTGTCAGTTAGGTTGTATGCATCTGATATATTATATATCTCCCCTGATTGATGAAATTTCCCTAAATGTTCCTGATTATATGAATTCCAGTGTTGTTTCTATGGAGACGTAATTGTATGTAACAAGTGTGTTGATGATGGCAGTCAAAACAGGCATCAGGTATTTATCATAATTATCAATAGTATTACATTGGTGATTCGTTATATTCGTTCGTTACCATGGTGTTCGCAGGTTACTTGTATATAAAACAATGTGTAATGATTGTGCATCATTATCCATAGAATCAAGTAACTTTATATACATAGTGGGCGCACGAGGCGGCGCGGTGCTAGAGGCTGCAACCATCCCCCCCTCCCCCCCAAGAAAAAAAAAAAAAAACCTCAAAAAGCACTGTCAAAGTCGGGCAAAAATCTTATCATATTCGGGTAAAAGCATGTCATATTAGTGGCTACATATACTATGAAGTGTGTCATTTTGTTTTTGTTTTGGTTTGTTGGTTTTTTAGATGGGAAAGATGGTATTCGGGCAACAGACGTCAGCCCCCTGGCAAATATGCCCGTACGCCTATTATTTACACATTGACATTGTTTCCTCATGTACGACAGTTAAAACTGATGCCAGTTGTCTGTATAGCCATAGGTATTAGCAAGGTTAACTATGACAATTAACTGTTTACATGGAAACGTAACAATGGTAACGATAGTGAACTACTAAATCGTTTCCCTCATGTCTGGTAGTCACCAATACAATTATGTATTGTCTTCCACGTTAATTCATTATCAAGGGGCGCGCGGACGGTTTTGACAAGTGGAGGGGGGGGGGGGGTGGGGCTGCTAACCACATTTTAATTGTTATAAATAATTGTTATTTTATGCTTATGTATTTCTTTGTTTTAAACCCAAAAAAGTGGGAGGGCTGAAGCCCCCCCCCCCCCTCCCCCCGGTTCCGCGGTCCCTGATTATAAATTGTCCGTTGCCATGACAAATTAATTATATAAATGAACTTATTAGTACTTCAATGAAAAAGAATGATGATGGATATTATACGGTACCGAATAATTCACTTTTTTAAATAAATAAAATCACGAAAACAGCAACGACAAAAAAAATGTTTAGGCTTGCCACAGAAATATTTCATATTGGTTTTGTTCCCTGTATGTTTTAGACAAGACAAACGTTATTATTCCTTAATGTCAACCATCAATGACCATATTACAAAATAACAAAAAGAAATAGTACCACTCATGACAACATCAAACAACATAACATATAGAATGAACAACGACATTCAACAAATAAGCATCGAAAAACTAAAAGCAACATCAGCGATGACATTAATCAAGAACATCCAAGACGGCGACAACAAAAACACCATAAAAACACACATAAACAGGGGCCGCGGAACCACGGGGCTGCAGCCCCCCCCCCCCCCCCCCCCCTCCACCCACACACACACACTTTTTGGGCTTAAAACAAAGAAATATCATAAGATAAAGAATAAAATATATAACAACTTCAAATGTGGGCCACGCGGAACCACGGGGGTTGCAGCCCCCCCCCACCCCCCCCCCCCACCACACACACACACACACTTTTTGGGCTTAAAACAAAGAAATACATAAGAATAAAAAAATAAAATATTTAACAATTCAAATGTGGTCAGGCCCCCCCCCCCCCCCCCCCACCCCCCTCCACTTTCAAAACCTTTGTCCGCGGCCCCTGATAAAAGCAGGCACGGGCGTCTCCGAAGTCAACAAAGGTTTCATTAGTCCAATGGAAGGAAATTAGCGTTGCAAAACAACTGTTGCATGATGCAGGAAGGACATAACTTTTAGCAAATAGTTCCTATTTTGCTCGGAATCAGAACAAGTTTCCACTAATTAATTACCCAGTCGCCATGATCATCGGATATTCGTGCGGATGAGAGACGCTCTCGTAAGGCAATTAATACGTTCTTCAAATGGATAGAAGAATAGAGCTTTATCAAATGCATGCTTTAAAAAATCAGTTTATCCGTGAATTAATGTATTATAACCCATAAAAGTGCATACATATTCTCACTTTTACAATAAAATACAACATCCAACGCATGACCAAAAGAAGGGAGTGTTTAAACAAAGATTCTAAGTTGAACTTAAAACTTGGACCGTTACAATTATGGAATGCCATTTGCATAGCCTTGGAAATAAAACATATTCAAAAGCGAAACAAAAATACAAGTATTTCACACTTCCGACAAAATAATATATCAACTATTTCAAGGCTCCTTATTAATAATTAATTAATTTAACTGATTTTTTATCAAACTTTATGCCCTTTCAAACTAAAATTTGTAATAATTTAACAAAGAAACTAACGGCTTTCCATAATGTTGAGTTCAACTTAGAATCTTTGTGAAACACACCCCTGGATGCCAGTGACATACATGTCGAGAGCCCGGAAACTGGGTCGTGACGACACCTGATTTACGTGGAAAATTACTAATTATTATGCACCTAAAGTCAGTTTTTCCTGAAAACAACAACAATAATTATCAGTCATGCTCATTATTTTTGCGAAAAACAAAACCTAAAGACGATTTGCATACTCACATGACAATAACATTAGAAAATCACGTGATGAAGCTTATGAAATACACAACAGAATTATACTTTCACACGAAAAGGAAAACAAAATCGCATATACACGCTTCTAAACATAACGAAGAAATCCTAAATATTATTATATCACATCAAACCATGAATACATAAGGAGAATTCATTTTTTCGAAAAACACAACTGAATAGGATGTACTAAGAGAACCATGTTTCAACTTAATCAAAGCATTCTGACGTGTAATACAAAAAAAAACAAAAACACAACTGAAAATATCGAATGAGCTCATTGTAAGGTGTAAATTTTTCACGGATTCAACAATACAATTACGCTTTCACATAGAAAGAAAAACAACTTCGTATGTATCAAAACGATTGTGTTTGTCAACATAACGAATATCACATAACACACAAAACCCCCAACACGAACTGTCATACTCACGTGGCATTTATTTCCGACAGACAACCGTGAAACGACAGCTGGTAAGGCGACACAAAACAAACCGCTCCATGTGTAATACGTATGGGGTGTATAGTTTTTGTTCTCTCTTCTTAATATGCCTAAGGCTGTCGGTATTAAAGAGAGTGATTGTGCAGTTAATTAAAGCGGTATCATGTTCCCACGTTGTTTACTTTGTATAGAGGGGGTTGGAAACAAATCGTATTAGTGTTGAATCGGTGAAACGTTCAAAACACAGCACGATATCTATACAGCTAATAGTTATAGGACTGCTTGGTGGTTTTGCCAATACAACATGCAAGGACCATGTTTCGTCCTGTTTATCTGTACTATAAGGGGTTATTGTGCACGATTCAACTTCAAAAGTCAAAAGGCGATGCTTTATCAACGTTCAGTTTACATTCGATGCAGGGGAAACCCGGTTTCGTTTCGAATGTAGTCAATATGATCAGTTGATCTTTCCAAGAGGTACTTTAACAATGCCGATTGAACACGATGCGGGTATAAGCTCGAATCAGACCGTACGCATGCACTTGTTGAACATCTCACGTAGACGAATTAGCGTCGCCAAAACGTAGTAATGATGAGCAAACCACAACGCGAGTACATAACAAGGGTGGTCTGTCTGACGGTATAAGTGTTAGTAGTTTTAATAGTAGTAGTTTAATATCTTTAACCTAACAGTTGTCATATATGGCCACAGCAAAATAATACTGTAGTTCAAACTTGAACGCGAAGTTCGTTCTGTCCGATGATATTGGTGGTGTCTTCACATCTTCACCAGATGACAATCTCTCACTCTAACGGATAGTTTATAGTAAACAACACACCAAAACAAGATGTATATAGTAGAATGGATCTATCCAGTTCGAAGGCAGTCGATAGTTTACTTTCTTCAACAGACGAGAATAATCTGGAGACAATGCATTGGCCTACTATTCCAAGTCTCACTATAACGGATAGTTTATAGTACACAACACCTCAAAACCAGATGTCTATAGTAGAATGGATCTATCCAGTTCGAAGGTATAGTCGATAGTTTACTTTCTTCAACATACGAGAATAATGTTGAGTCAAAATACAGAGTCTACTATTTACCAGTAATACTCTTGAAACTGATTTAGTAAACACGTTGAGTTTATATGGAAGGATCTATCCAGTTTGATGATTTTGTTAGTTTACTTTCTTCAAAAAAATAAAGCCTAATATTTACGAAAAAATACTCTTGAAATTGATTTGATAAACAACAACGCGAGTTTATATGGATCATAACGTATCTACCAAGTTCGAAGATAGTCGGCAGTTAACTTTCACCGAAAGACGAAAGTAATGTTGACCGAGTCAAAATAGAGGCATACTATTTACTCATAAACGCCGTCTATTTACGCGAAAATTGTTTTAAAGAACAAACAACGCGAGTTGATAAAGTTAACGTTCTCCAAAGTATACTAGTTTCATATCTGCAGTAGACAGCTCTGACCACATCACAGGGACAAACCGCACGCCAAAACAGCTCACCCAGCCAGTCAGTGCGGCGAATGATGACTAACACGCGAAGGGGTTCGCTAAACGGTGATATCCCGCTTATCGAGGTTGCTCGGTATACGGTGGCTGCGCTGGGTAATCAACTCCGGTCTCACACTCGCTCTCGCATCATGCTCCTGTACTGTGCGTACGGTACGCACTCTGTCAATGCGTGATATATTACACACTAACACACGCTAATGAATGGGTGAACTCTTTGCCGCTCCCCGACGCGACACGAGGCGACTCCCGAGTCTCGGACACATACACACAAATGACTGACTGACTTGATTTTTTCGCCCGACGCTGGCTGGTTTACTCGGTTGTTGATATGTTTCGAGCATGGTTTCGAGGCGCAACGCAAGAGCGACCGTGCGAAAAGTTCGTGGCCGCCGCTTTGTGAACTCCGTTATTGGCTGACGTCATCGCCAGCCTTACCCACGTGCGACGTCGCCACGCTAGGCTCTGTTACAGCCGTTAGTTAACATGTTGGGAGGCTGGGAGCTATGGAAGATAATGCCTCCGGTGACATTACCATTTATTATATAAGGTCAGTAGAACGGAGTTTATTGTTACTCTGTATTCATTTGGCGATTGGCAACCAAAAGGCTAGTGCCGCAACCGCATTTTATTCACATTATCTTAAAATGTACCGAATCGTTTAATAACGTTAGTATGAACAGGTAAAAGTGCATTTATTTTTAATATGAACATGAATGTCGCAAATATTTTCAAAACATTTTACATAATTATGAACAAACACATGTGAAATGTAAAGCTGTAGCCTTAGATTTTGTATAATCAACAAGTAAGCAACAACAGTTTGAAGCCTTGAAAACGCTGACGCAGAAATTATTTTTCAATCAATAACAATAGTTTCCTGTGAAAACTCTCATGAAGCCCGGAGAAATTGAATACAGGAAATGTATTTAATCCATCGATTATCCCTCTTGTTAATTTTAAGCTTCTTATATTGAAAACAACAAGTTGTTAGCGTGTCCTTGTACTTTGATTTGTATCATGTTGTTTTTGATGTACTATGTTTTGAAGTTTTATTTTCTTTCGTTATTTAATCAAATGCATTGTATAAATCATAGGTCAGATACCGGTAATGCAGCCGTGCGCAAACACGTGTTAGCATGGTTAGTGGTTCTACTGCAGGAGCTAGGAGAACTGTCCCTTTGTAAGAATCTTGCTCCATTCATTGGCCACATCCGCGACATATGCTCCAGCGACGACTACTCCGCTATTAATTTCCAAAAAACCAACAAGATTTCAAATTCTAACTCTACCCCAAAACCTAACAATAACCCTAACTTAGAGGTTCTCCTGGCGCCATCTGCAGAGGCCTTCCTTCGCTACCTAACGTAATTTATCAAGTAACCACGGATTAGACTATTATAAAGTTCCATGAACAAACAAGATTTCAAATCCTAACACTATCCCTAACAGATCAACATCAGCGATCCTACTCTCCTGGAATAGTTCCGTCAGTGGAATTCCCTTCCCTTGGAGGTTGTCCTGGCGCCATCTGTAGAGGCCCTTCATGAGTTACTTTCATCACTAGTTGACGGAAGGTATCAAGTAACCAACGAATTAGACTATTTTACTTGCAACTACTTCACTATTAATGTTTCATAAACCAACACAGATTTCAAACCCTAACCCCAAAACATACTAGTAACCCTAAAAAAAAACTCCCAATAACCCTAACTGATCAATAACAGCAAGTGGAATTCCCTTCCCTTAGAGGTTGTCCTGGCGCCATCTGTAGAGGCCTTCTGTCGCTACCTGACGGAAGGTATCAAGTAACCACCGGAATACAATTAAGTTTACTTGCACTTTATAAATAAGCACCCACCACATGCGCAGCTAGGCACCACTGTCTTTGAACTTGGTCGGGTCTTAAAGGGACTTTAGTAGCATTGTCCAAATCCTCAAAATCCAATTAGAATTCAAGCGGTTCCCTCATACCTTGTTGTATTCTTATTAAAAAAAAAAGCATGGGACAGGTTTCGGTTTTTCTAATTTCCCTTTCGTTAAAAAGATATTTACGATTGAAGTGTTCAGATGTCAAATTATCCACTCCACGGGATCATCAGAACCATGTACAAAGTGAGTGCAATGAGTTAGTGAATATCACTTTGCATTTTTGCTTATTACTCGGCCATATAACGTCCATTTAACTGGACATTTTCACACAACACCCAGTGGACATATCAGATAACAATATACATTGTATCAACCACTCATCACTTTTTGCACATGTCACCAAAGTTACTAGATCCCTTTAATTAGCTTGTAGTGCAGCTTGGGGCAGTATGTTCCCCAGGGAGTTGAGATGGTGTACACGAAGATTGTGCGGGTTTGAACTGTACCTAATGACCAAGGATACATTATTATTATTATTAAGAAGAACTTCTTCTTAATAATAAAAGGGGGAGGATTAAGGTGAAGTAGAAGAGCACTATTCGGAAGGCAGTAGGACTATTCGGAAGGCAGTAGGGATGGAGGAAATATAGGGAAGAACATGTTTGCAAGTTCATCATCCATGTTTGGTAAACACGTTTGGACAAGTGTTAGTAGTAAAGTTTTCTATTAAATAAGGTATAATGAAGGCAGATACATTTGAATATACATGTATATGTTTAAAAGAATGGTGATGTAATGAAACATCATAGGAAATGCTCCTCTTACCAAAAGAATACACGTTAGACATACTAGAGAGCCATGAACACAAGAATATGAAACCCGCTATGTTGCAGAGCACCAACCATCGAGTCATAATTTGAAGTATAACATAATATTTCTCGGATAGTCAATCAACTGCTAGTGTATGTACTGGGGAAGCAAGTTATCAATATGAAACTTAAAGAATATCACGTTTTGCTCCAGGCGAAACTTTCATTGGACCAAGATTTGCTCATGCAGATGTAACATACAAAGCGGCCAAAGCCAATAAGCATGATTGTACCCACGGAGTTGTTGTGACCTTTTATCCAGGGTAGGATGGTGGGGGAGAGGAGGAGAAAGGAGGGGGAGAGGAGGAGAAATGAGGGGGAGAGGAGGAGAAAGGAGGGGAGAGGAGGAGAAAGGAGGGGGAGAGGAGGAGAAAGGAGGGGGAGAGGAGGAGAAAGGAGGGGGGAGAGAGGAGGAGAAAGGAGGGGGGAGAGGAGGAGAAAGGAGGGGGAGAGGAGGAAAAAGGTGGGGGAGAGGGGGAGAAAGGAGGAGGAGATGAAGAGGACGAGGATAGAAGAAGAAGAAGAAGAAGAAGAAGAAGAAGAAGAAGAAGAAGAAGAAGAAGAAGAAGAAGAAGAAGAAGAAGAAGAAGAAGAAGAAGAAGAAGAAGAAGAAGAAGAAGAAGAAGAAGAAGAAGAAGAAGAAGAAGAAGAAGAAGAAGAAGAAGAAGAAGAAGAAGAAGAAGAAGAAGAAGAAATGTAATATATTATTATTATTATTAAGAAGAAGAACTTCTTAACAATACAATGGGGAGGATTAAGGTGAAGTAGAAGAGCACTATTTGGAAGGCAGTAGGGATGGAGGAAAGAAATATAGGGAAGAACATGTTTGCAAGTTCATCATCCATGTTTGGTAAACACGTTTGGACAAGTGTTAGTAGTAAAATTTTCTATTAAATAAGGTATAATGAAGGCAAATACATTTGAATATACATGTATATGTTTAAAACTAAAACTAAATACAATTTGAAGGTTATAACAAAAGTTATTATTACAAAATAGTTGAACCACTGCGTACGCGTTTCACAATCAAAATCGTAAAGAAAATGCATTGTGTTTGTTTGTTTGTTGTTTTGGTATAAACAACGCCAGTCAATAGGTATATTATATAGTAAAGGAATAGAAGCAGAACTTATTAATGCAAATATTCAAAAATGTACCTTACTCTCAATGTACTGCCTGTGAAGTGTCGCAGAAAACGAAAAGGCATTGGAAACGCTACACATCCGATTTAGAGAAAACGACTAAATTCACATAGTTATTTCCAACGCTGGCATTTAGACGTTGCACAACAGATCGAATTCTTCGACACACGACCTCCAAAGCACCCAAGTTGGATCATTTACTCCCTGTAAATCACAGTTTTAAACAGGAGTCATAATATGTGTAATAGTCGACACGAATCGCACGTACCACCCAATCGATTTTTCATCGAAGGGAATAACACAAGCGAGGAAAAGAGGGAATTAAGAAGAAAGTGGAGAACGGAATCGACTCGGATGTTTTGAGCGAAGCTGTCGATATGACTATGACGAAACACGTCACGAGGTTTTAATTGCACTGTATTTACTTGGAAAATTATGACAGCTTTCGTCGTAGCATGCAGACTGTCAAGAAAAGCCCACCTCACACAGTGCAGACTGCCTTTAACCGACTATAAAACACCGATCGTCACGAGGGTGTTAATTCGCAAGGACAGAACATGAAAGGTCATTGAGTATCTCGGCCCTGTTCCACCATGTCCACGGGTTACTTCAACTACATGACGTCTAAAACTCCCAATATCCCAAACTCAAACCATGACCTCAGTCCTAGAAACCTAATCTCAACCCCTAACCCCGATCATATTGGTGGTCTTCACATGGCACAAGTCATGGCATAAGCCCTGTTGCAGAGATAGATACAATCGATTATCAGTTACAATTAAATGTAAGTCGGAACATTTGCGCATTTAGAACACATGATTGAACACATGCAATGAGATGTTACTTTAAATCGATGTATCTCTTTCTGCAACGGGGCCCAGAATTGACCCAATTTTTGTAGTGTGGGCGTCGGGAGTAATTTAGTCGGCAATGTGCGACAGGGGCCATAACATATGGATCTGATACCCGCATAATATCGCAATGGCATAACGAAATTGGCATACATCCGATGTGCGGCCAACCGTGAAATATAAACACGACCCACATCCTATCAAATCAACAGAACAATGGTCGTGTACATTACTAATGATATGATTATAGGGATGTCAACACTTCCATAGGAAATTAACATATCCTGGGCACAGGAATATGATAGTCTATATAGATTGCTGTCTATCACTTCTACAGCTAGTGCGTCACAGACAAAAGCCTAAAGTTTAGGGGTAAACAATTGTTCAATCAATGTTGATATAATTTTTCGGGATATTGTACACATTCGAAAGGTTTATTTTCTCCTTCTTTCTTTTGATGCCACACAATTCACACAAATCTACACTAATTCGCGTATGACTGAATGCAGACAATCTGAAGGAACACTATCACATAAGGTAACCTAATTACTCAAAATATGCGTTAAAAACGACACGTTTTAGTCGATGATCATTTTATTCAATCAATCGTATATTTTAAATATTTTTCTTCGAAATTGTTTAAATCTATCCAAGGTCAGTTTTGTCTCGATTTAGAGAACACCTGACATAATATACATGGCAGCACCATTTGCTCTTAAAAAGTGTACAAAATACTACGCTTCACGGCTTCAGTATATGATTATTCAATCAATCATACATTATATCATATATATATATTTCTTCGACAATATACAGATTTGTCCAAGGTCAGTTTTGTCTCGTTTAAGAGGACACCTCACGTTTTAGTTAATGAGCATTTTATAAAATAAATCATTTAAATATTTTTTTTCTTCTTTGAAATGTACCTAATCTTTCCAAGGTCGGCTTTGTCTGCTTCCCGAGGACACGGCACGCGTCCTGAATAAGTCACGCCTGAGCAAGTAGAGACACTCAGACGAGAAAATAATTGATACCATTGATACAATTGATAATTGTTTCAACATTAGTCGGCTTTGTATCCTGGCATAGGACAGCGCGTGCACGCATTCGGAGGAATAAGTCACGCCTGATCGAGAACAGATAATCTAATGACAACAGCATTGATGCATGATTGTTTCAACATTAGCGCATGGACAACACCTTGCCTGAATAGGATCAATTCTTAAATTTGCCACTTTTTGCCCCATTTGCCGAAATAAAAAACAAAGAAATCTCTAATGGAGGCGTGCTCTCTTGAATTCTAGGATATATTGATTCGAACTCAAATGGGTTTACTCTTTAAATTAAAGCAAGATTTATGAGAGTGACAATTCGTTTGGATTTTAATGTAAGTCTTTTAAATCTATCCAGAGTGGTGAAAAGACGGCTCTGCGTTTCTCGCCAATTTGAAAATTATACGTACAGTAAAGTCTACTTAAAAGCGTTTTTTCCATTTGTTGAATTTGCCTTGTCTTTTCAAAATATAAATTACATGCAAAGTTCGAGAATGGTTGAATAAATAATGTTCATGCAAGTGGTACAAAGTAAATTCGTAAATTAAGTCATACTAGTAATCCTAATGGTTGTAATTGTTTAAATACCCGTCTAGGGCCTCGTTACCAACATATTTACGGTTAATCGTATGATAAATCACTTGATCGTCTGTACAAATCAAAAACAAATAAAAATACATTAGTAAATAAATCAATGAATACAAACATTTAAACAACCAAATAACCATATAATGTAAATCCCCCAGTTGCATTTGTCATTAGAGTCATGTCAATCTGTTGATTAATCTGCCTTTCCAATCAAGAGAATCGAGCAATTTCGATCGTTCACAATTTCCAGGAAAAATTTAGCAAAACAAAATGCATCTAGGTAGCATCTAACAATCACAAGATTTTTTTTCTTTTGCGACGAAGTTATCTACAAGAAACACAAAACAAAACAATAAAGGATCTGTCACGTGATAATATAAACGCCATGATAAACCTACGCCGCAACCAAGCCAAGGCCATGAAAAGGGTACGCCATTAACTCATACGTTATCATTAGCACTTATTCCGACACCGTTTCATCGTTTTTAAATGGGTCGATATCACGAGGGTTAACATGCATAAGGCTGGGAGATAATTAACGACGTCCCACGTGCATCCTTTCCCCAAAGGTGTTGCAAAAGCGATTTTGTTTACGAAATAGCCTGAATTCACTGCGGCCATTTGCTTTGCTTACAAAATACCCCGAGTTCAATGCTGCCATTCGTTTGTTTATTATATAACCTGAATTCAATACGCCCATTCGTTTGTTTATCAATGGGGCCATTAGTTTGTTTATAATATACCCTGAAATCAACGCGTAAATGCCCTAAATTCAACGCGCCCATTACCATGTTTACTATATTTCGTTTGCGAATCCAATGCGTCCATTTATAAACTGATTATCACGAATTCATCTTCATTCATCTATTACAGCCTTGTTAAAATTTACTTTCTTTTTTCCTGGTCATCCCACTCACTGGGGCAAGTAGAAAAGAGGCATAAACCAAGTGTAACCCCCCCCCCCCCCAAAAAAAAAAAAAAACAACAACAACAACAACAACAACAAAAAGGGTCACTCTGTTCATTTTGGTTGCCCTGTTGGACAATAAACAAATTAAGGCGCGAAGCTGACTTTTGGCGTGTTTAGAAAGCAGGTCGGTGTTAATTTCGAGCCCTGCTCTTGTGGATGGTCCTTACTATAAAGTTTTAACAAAATATCCTTGATTCATTGCATCCACTACGGTTGAAGAAATAGCGCAAATTTATCGCATCCCATTAGTCCAATAATTATCTAGCACCCATTGAAGCACTTCGGATAGGGCGCCACCGCCACGCCATGTACATGGAATAGACGTTCTCCATCGATGTGAATCATTAGAAAGGATATGTATACATTCTTTCACAACAAATGTTTTGATAAAAAGGTGAATTATTTGGTATGAAGCCCTCTTAGAATCCAGTGGTGTAATTGATCTGATGTAGATTTTCTTCAATAACTTATTCTCCTTCTATCATAAACGAATAATGGCAACAAAGTTATATTATTTATAATTTTGATTGCTAAATGATGGTTACATTGCGCCATGGTAAAGCAGTACTTCTGCCGATTAAGATTAGGCTACCATGTATAGTTCACAATTAAAACAGTAAATATAGTAATAGAAAATAATCAACCAATAACATAACCTCTTGCCCCAAAATATGTCGTTGGAGCCAACAAGGCGTCCACAGATTGAGATAGCTATCGTGTTCACCTCTCTAGCTCTATGAGGCTTTGTCGCTTCTAATGATAATTGGATATCGATGGGCGACCTCCAAACGCTTTTTGTTTCATGGAACGCCAGCTGCAGACCTTCAAATCAACACGTGAATATGATAGTTGTCTTCAATTTCAAATCTATGAAAGAAGGCAACAGAAAAGAGCGCATGATATAGAAGAAAAATGTTAGAAGTGACAAAAGTTTCATGGTACGTTGGACTTTGATGTTATTTTTTAAAGTTGTATATTAAGTAGTATTAGTAGAAGTAGGTAGTAGTAGTAGTAGTAGTAGTAGTAGTAGTAGTAGTAGCAGTAGCAGTAGCAGTAGTAGTAGTAGTAGTAGTAGTAGTAGTAGTAGTAGTAGTAGTAGTAGTAGTAGAAGTAAAAGTAGTATACATTGATTAATGTATTATTAATAACATAGTGGAGTAGTAGATGTAGTAGAAGATGTAATAGTAGTAGAAGTACAGGTAGAGGTAGAAGTAGTAAATAGAAGTTGAAGTAGAAGTTGTAGTTGTAGGTGCAGTAGTTGTACAAGTAGAAGTTTTAGTAGTAGTAGTAGTAGTAGTAGTAGTAGTAGTAGTAGTAGTAGTAGTAGTAGTAGAAGTAAAAGTAGTATACATTGATTAATGTATTATTAATAACATAGTGGGAGTAGTAGATGTAGTAGAAGATGTAATAGTAGTAGAAGTACAGGTAGAGGTAGAAGTACAGGTAGAGGTAGAAGTAGTAAATAGAAGTTGAAGTAGAAGTTGTAGTTGTAGGTGCAGTAGTTGTACAAGTAGAAGTTTTAGTAGTAGTAGTAGTAGTAGTAGTAGTAGTAGTAGTAGTAGTAGTAGTAGTAGTAGTAGTGGTAGTGGTAGTGGTAGTGGTAGTGGTAGTGGCAGTGGTAGTGGTAGTGGTAGTAGTAGTAGTAGTAGTAGTAGTAGTAGTAGTAGTAGTAGTAGTAGTAGTAGTATAGTAGTATAGTAGTAGTAGTAGTGGTAGTGGTAGTGGTAGTGGTAGTGGTAGTGGTAGTGGTAGTGGTAGTGGTAGTAGTAGTAGTAGTAGTAGTAGTAGTAGTAGTAGTACTAGAAGTAGTAGTATTTGAAGTAGTAGTATAAGTTGTTGGGGTCGGGTCACATCACTGACGAAGGCTGATGGAGATGAGACGAATATGTCGCAGGTAAATATGAAAGTATCGTGAAAAACAATATACAGGGTGGCCCAAAAAAAACGGAACGGGGCACTTCCCAAAATAAAGTAACACATGTATTATGTCCATCGGATAGAGTGTCTTTTCAAATGAAAAACGATACCAAGAACAGTCAATTTGGTCGTGTAGTTTTTGTTTTAGGGCCCTGTGAGTGACACCATGTCAGGTTCTCTTTTTTGTCAATTTGTATTGAGCCAGCGCTTGATGAATCGCATGAACCGCCGTTCATATCGTTGAGCATCGCGCACTATTGTTAGTGTGCACTCAGCCGTGTGCCGAGAGAATGGGCCTGGTCGCTGAATGGTATTACGGGCAATGAGTGCGGTTAAACTGGCATTGACTAGGTCGAAATCGACATAAATCGGCACCTGACATGGTCTCACTCACTGCGTCCTTAAACAAAAACGACCTGACCAAAATCACTGTTCTTGGTATCGTTTTTCATTGGAAAGGACACCCTATCCGATGAACATAAACATTGTGATATTATATTTTGGGAAGTGCCCCGTTCCGTTTTTTTTGGGCCACCCTGTATAACTCTTTGTTATTTTGTTAACAGTCAAGAATTGATCCTGGGAAATAATTTATACGCCACGCCTGGCCCGATGCTGCATTGTTACCGAGGCATGACAATCATTTCTGGGCGGATGGGCACGCATTGACAGGATCATAGTCCCACGCGTGCATATATCTCGTACGCTCAAGTGTGAAGCAAAATCGACAATAACAAAACTAAGAATTATGGGCAAACATTAACGATAAATTAAACTTGGCCTTGACCAAATTGCGCCACACAAATTCAACAGCAGGCACTAGGGGTTTGATTTATCCGCGAACTGATAAATGCATTTCGTTCGTTGTTTTGTAATGCAAAATTATGATTGCATTTAGCGGTGTAATTAAAATAGAACAAAAAGACTTGACCGCATTTCACAGCAAAAAAATCCCAAATTGACTCTCGGGGTTTATCAAATATCAATGCAATACTGGCGGAATTCCCCCGTGTAACCTTTAAGAATGAGAAACGTTATTCGAATCAAATAAATGACCACAAAACAATTATCAATCATTCAAACATACGTCGAAATCCATGACCAAATATCACTGCACGAATTCACCATTTGACTTTTTATTGTTCATTGACGTAACAATAAATATTCATCGTATGTTTACGTCACGCCTTCATCATTAATTGTTTAAAGTGACCTACACATTATTTTACCTCATGCAATAACTGACATGCCATGAAAAAAGGATAGAGGCCATATTTTCTAATAATTCAACTATAGTAATACTATTTTTAATATCGCGATATTCAGTGTCATTGTATTTAATTTATTATGTAAATATGTAATATGAAATATAATTATTAATAAAATAAATATTAATAATGAAGAGAAATGTTAGTGCCAACAATAGTCACCTTTGACTGATTGCCATATCAAACAACAACGACAAAAGGTACAGGAGCACAAGATGTCCAATGAGCAAGGCGTTCAAGTTCTCAATAACGAATTGGACATTTGACAAATCAAATTTGGTTTAAGATGAACATAGCAAGGCATGAATGAACCATTAGAGCTGCAAGTGAGTCTGGCCGAGTCAGACAAAGTTAACAGATCCTTTTAAAAATAAAACGAGCATAATATCAACTTAAAATGTCACTGCACACATTCTGCAATGACTGTCGAGGTTCGTATACGAAATCCTGAAATGGGTGCCTTATACCAGTGGAATGTATTCAACCAAGGACAAGTAAAGACATTTATATCAAACAAAACAAACAAGTCGAATGAATATTCAAAACAAAACAATTTACAAACAAGTAATCAAAATACGCATATTAAATAAGCAAATCAAAAGTATTCACAGAGAATCGTCCATGCAATGCTGAATTAATTTCGCCTGGAATGTTACATCACGTATCAAACAATCACAAACAAAAGCTGTGATACTATTTCACTGCAGATCGATCGTCATCATTGGCATGACTGTCATCTTTAGAATCACAATACTAAACAAACGCCTAAAACAAACAAACAACAACAAACAAAGGAGTAAGTGGGCGCTATGGTCCTTGAACTCAGAATCTGAAAGCTCAAGGCTAAACATGTCAAGAAGTGTAAGGTTCCAGTCACACATATTCGTATAAAGCATTGCCACAGAGCCACGGAAAGCCGATTGAATAGCGATTCATGAACGATTATTTTATGGCGCCGTATATACATCTCGAATAAAACGCGAGCATCATGTAGCCACGGGAAACCCACGAATAGCCACGAATTAGCTACAAATAGCCACGTCAGACATTCGGCCATACCCTTAACCGTACCAAAGCATTGTCGTGGAAGAATTTCCAACATTTTGAAAGGTTAGCTCTGCCTTCCTGTACGTGGCAAGTAAACCCAGTACTGCCACGTATTTTCACGTATCTCTACGTATTGTCATCACTGAAGAGCGTTGAATTGCATGTGACTGGGACATAAAATTTCAACAATTGTAACGGAACATCAATCTCTCTGAAGTAATCTCACGCTCCAAAATAAGGACAAGTACCTATAGCGCAATTAATTACTACAGAACAATGGGTATAGTGGGGAAAGTGGAATTCGAGGCTAAGACTTTCAAAAATTGGGGCAGGACATTATTGCGCAGAACGATCGTTTCATGTTGTGACAACTGCAATAAATAAAGACGGGACAATCAACTATGAGTTCAATCATCTACAGCTATCTGCTGAGCTTTGGAAAATGTTTGGATCCGTGATGGCCATTTTTTTTATTATTTTGTTTGCAGTAGATATTCTTTATTAAAGAGCGTTCACACAAGACAAAAATGCGCTATAGTAGTGTGGCAGACACGGGAAAGATAACGGTATATTTTGTATAAACTATTATACTGTTATATCGCTAGTGATATTCGTTTGTCTCGCAATGTATGGCCAACAAGGGATCTAAAAGATCACGACGTTTCGTGCGCCGCTGCAACACTTCGTCAGGTGATAGAATCTTATGTAAGCAAGCGTGTTTTATACCTTTTATACCTTTATACCGTTATTGACCAATTAGGAACGTACTCGCTCATGCAAGGTATAAAACACGCTTGCTTACATTAGATTCTATCACCTGACGAAGTGTTGCAGCGGCGCACGAAACGTCGTGATATTTTAGATCCCTTGTTGACCATACATTGCGAGACAAACGAATATCACTAGCGATATTATTTTCGATACTATATCCGCAATGAGTAATATATTTAGCATTATTATACTGTTGGTTGTTGTTTTTTGTCACATTAAATTATTTTGTTAAATTTTTCGACAATGTTGGGAATTATAAATGAGAACATTTCCTTCCCCGTACTAGGCGGTGCAAATGCAGTGGGATAACTAGTTAGGTGGATAGTAAAATGGTCGTTAACTCGTTACTAGCCAGATACAAGCACCATTTTTGGGATGGAGCTTCTATTGGACCACTTTATTCCAGGGTAGGAGCCCCTGAAAGTGAGACGCGAATCAGGGTTGAAGGGAAACGAACTGCTGGAAGTTTTGCTTACTGCCACTGATAAACGCATAATTCCTCTACACCTATGTTTCCTCTTGGGTATCACTAATAATTAAAATAGTCAATGTTTTTTAAACCACTATCAACTGTTCTGACTGACCACTAGAGGCTGCCATGTTTTCCAACGGTACCGCATGAAACGTCATCTGAGCGTGCACTAATAAAAGCGGGTTATGTAACCGCTATTGTTGAATCTGCTGATATGTCAGAGGATACGTAATCCGCTTTTGTTCGTGATACCCAAGAGGAAATATACGACTAGAACTAGAAGTAGAAGTGACGGAAATTATGCAGTTACCAGTAACAGTAAGCGAAATTGCCAGCGTTTGGCCAACTGGCTAAACTGAATAATTATATAATGTACAAACCTGCGTAGTTAAACTCGAAGAGCAGCACGAAAACGACCGCTAGGTCATTTCCAAAAGAAGACGGAGTCTTGTAGGTAGACTAATTTGTGCACCTCTGGAATGGAAGACGGTTAGTTGGAGAATGGTTGAGGTAGGGGCTGGCATCTGCAACTCACAGCCTGTAAAACACAGATTACAAACAAAAATTATTAGTTCAATATTATATCGAGAATGATAATAAAATCATTAAAGGGATAGTACACTTTCGGTCAAAATATTCGAATGTTAGTAACCAAAACTTGGACCATTTCATTACAAACTATTAGTTATAATTTCACCATATTCACGGAAGGTAGAAATACGGTTCGTTGAAGAACGGTTGAGGTTGGGGCTGACATCTGCAACTTCCGGGACGCTTTCCAATTCAATAAATATCCCGAAAATTGGGAAGACATTTGACAAATCAACAACAACAAAAATAGTGTTTTACAACAAGACACACGACAAGGTACAAGAGAAGTGTGAACGTTCAACGTGATTTTGGTTGTATTTGACAAAAGTTAATATATCACATTAATAATATTACACTAATTACAGAAAACTAAAACAAAAAAGACTATTAATCAATTTGTACATACATGTTAAGATTAATTATAGGTTTCGGAGAAAATCAGGTTTCTTTGAAAATTGAACGTTCCATATTTTGATTTTTATCTCGTAATTCGTCCTAAAATTCAGATTTCTAGATAGCTACGTAGCTTATTAATGCGCTGATATCGTTAACTCATTTTTTTTAATGGAAAGTGGATATAGCCCCTTTTGGAATTCAAATATAGGACATGACTGTAAATAGATAAAATGTCAAAATTAAACTAGGACGCGAATAAAATAATAATAAAATATACCAGCGAATTCAACACAATGTCATTAGACCAAGTGATAAAGAAAATACCGTATATTATTTTGATCTGATATTTGTCTGGAGATAGTAAACCTTTTATCTATTCGACATACACTCTGAATGAAAACTACAAAACAAATATAACACTCCAATATAAAACAACAAGGTCAACAAGTGACGTCCTGTCATATTTGTAGCGACTTTATGTTCATTAGCTACTATTATAGAAGCCATCCAAGTCCTTCACTAAAGGCAAAATCATACATGGCTTATAATAAGTCATTCTGATATAGCAAATAACTGTATCATCATGACTTATTATAAGTCATGTATGATTTTGCCTTTAGTGAAAAATGTATACGGGAGAGGACAAAAAAGAATAAGTTTCGCATATACTGTCATTTTTTTCGATTGCAATTTCGCCTCTTTACGACTGCACACTAAATAAAACAATGCACAAAAACTATTTCAAAAGGTCGGGCGAATGCATGAACATCTATATGGCAAGGTTCATACTTTATTATATTAAATTTGATGGTGGTGTCGATAACAAACACAATATTTTTTTTAACATTTTGTTTTACGATTATACGAAAGTAGGTCATCTAAATAATACATACATCACGCTACGTGAGAGAAAAGGACAAAACAATTGGAAGCTGCATAGTATCATTTTCTAATGATTATGCCGCATCTATACAACCATACAACAAATTAATCAATGGGCGATCGCGCGGGAATCAAAATCGTAACCATGGTAACGATTACTTGATAGATGATGATGGTAGTGACGATGATGATGATGATAATGATGATGATAATGATGCTGATGATGATGATAATGATGATAATGATGCTGATGATGATGATAATGATGATAATGATGGTGATGATGATGATGATGATGATGACAATAAAGTGGAGTTTTTCTAAACGGTTTATTTAGTATTTAATAGGTCATGCACAATACAGTGTGTCAAACAATCAACAAGCAATTTAAACAATGTAGGGTTAAAACTAAAACACAAGAAAAGGGTAAGGTATCATTTTTCAATCATCATCATGTGGCACCTTTGTAAACTACACAACAACTGAATACTTCATCAAATACCTAACAAAAAGAAGGTCGGGTGATCGCGCGGCAAATACTATGGTCACCATGGCAACGTTTACTTGATGATAGCGATGATGATGATTATGATGATAGTCGTGAGCGTCATATGGCTACGGGGAAGCTTGGAGCGCAACCTTTATGCAGCGGTTTGACAATGGAGGAGGAGGTTACGTGCATGCGATAATTATTTTCTCTCTCGGTCGCTCTCAATTTCTTTAATACATTTGTTTTGTTGTTCCACTGTTAAAGATATTTGTATTCAAATATTTGTAATATCTAGACTAACCAATATGTATTTTCCCCAGGTCAAACACGAATTTGTTCATTTATATGCATTACTTGTATTATTTTCGCTCACAAAATTACAATTCTGTTAATGAGTTTGTTTTTCTCATCGAGCTCCATATACCTGTATGTAGTTAAAATACGAGTATTTTCATAATCTTCCTGTATAATATCATTTTATACATCGAACTTATCTACTATTCATATGTATATTTAATGTCGATTCATTGTTTTTCTTGGGTCAAGTACAATTATGTAAATCTAAAATACTGTGCAAATAATCCCTATTAAAGGTTGGTATGCGTGTTGTTGCCATTTTGAACTGGGCTCGTTTGTGCGCACCACATAACACTGAGCCAATGTGTAGCACGCGCCGTGCGCAAGGCGTGCGCAAGCTGGCACCGGACATCTGGTTTACGAATCCGAAATATACCTTTAAAGGGATTTAGTAACATTGTCCAAATCCTCAAAACTTACTTGGAACTCTAGTGGTTCTCTTATACATTATCATGTTCATATTAACAATAAAAGCACGGGACAGGTTTCATTTCGTTCAAAAGATATTTACGATTGAAGTGTTCGGATATGAAATTGTCTACGGGATAATTTAAGCCGTGTAGTAAGTGCTATGAGTAAGTAAATATCACTTTGCATTTTTGCTAATTTGCTCATAGTCATATCTCAGCCAAAAAAACAACGAAATAACGTGAAATTTTAACACATTACTTTGTGGACATATATCAGATCAGCCCAATACACATTTTATTAATCAACCATCACTTTTTGCACTTGTCAACAAAGTTACTAGATCCCATTGCACAAACTCACCCGCTCACAGTTTCCTTATGGCCCGGTCAGATATCAACGGATGTCGGAAACGTATGCCCAACGAATTGCGAAATTAAATTATCCGGTGATGAAAGTCGTCTCCATTTCTTCATGTACAAAACATAGAACAACGTATAATACATCACCGGACAAGGAACGGACAAGAAACGTATAGAACGGATGGAAAATCCGTTTGACGTCCGTTTGCGCAATCCGTTGATATCTGACCGGGCCATCACTAGTAATTGATCATTAATGTTGGCAAATACATGAACATGTATACCCGTCTCGGCGGTGTAGCGTGGGACTATGTGTGAAGGGAGGGGGGGGGGGGGGGGGGGAAATGTGAGAATCAATACACGCCACTTTGGAGAGCGCACTATGTTTTTAGTTTTGTTACCCTTTGGTTTGTGCTATTTTTGTCAAATTATTGGAGCAGGTTCCCCCACCCCCTTTCTTCGTACTCGTAGCCAGCTACGTCACGTCCCCTCTGGTGAACACGATATTCTTACAAGATATTTTCGTCTCGCCATTTGGTAAGAGCGGGGAAGACTTCTACTTCCCTGGTAAGAGCATGGTATGAGCAAGGACGACTGGAAAGGTCTTCGAAAGCGGGCAAGGCGGGTGGCGCTTAAAGGGACTTAGTAACATTGTCCAAATCCTTAAAATAAAATTTTAATTCTAGCGGATCCCTCATACCTTGTTGTATTCGTATTAACAATAAAATCATGGGACCGGTTTCGGTTTTTCAAATTTCCCTTTCGTTACCAAGATATGTACGATCGAAGTATTCAGATAAGAAAAACTCCCCCGGAGTTTTGAAACCGTGTACAAAGTGAGTGCAGTGAGTTAGTGAATATCACTTTGCATTTTCGCTCATTTCTTGGCCATGCAATGTCCATTTGACTTGAAATTTTCACACAATACCCTGTGGACATATGAGATAACAACAATATACATTGTATCAACCCTGCATCACTTTTTGCACATGTCAACAAAGTTACTAGATCCCTTTAAAGGGATCTAGTAACTTTGTTGACGTTAAATGGATGTTATATGGCCAAGTCATGAGCAATTCAAAGTGATATTCCCTAACTCATTGCACTGACTTTGTACACAGTTATGACTATCCAGTGGAAAGTTAAATATCCGAACACTTGAAAACCAAAACCTGTACCATGCTCCTTTTGGTAATACACATACTACAACTTATAAAAGAACCACAAGATTTCCAATTCAGTGTTGTGGATTTAGACAATGTTACTAGATCCCTTTAATTTTTAAACTGAACGTGATCGGATCCAACTTTTTTTTCCTTAAGTGATATTTTAAATTTCAATCACGTACCAGCATAATATCGTAAGATTTTTGTTTTAATGATATAAAGAACACTATTAACCTTGTGAAAAAGTGAACAATTAATGTCAGATTTTATCACCTACTGCGCATTGATTAAAGGGATCTAGTAACATTGTCCAAATCCCGGAATCTTACTTAGAACTCTAGTGGTTCTCTCATACCTTGTATTCTTCTTACCAATATAAACATACAACAGGTT